>JZKD02S0231237.1:28637-41201 GCA_000966675.3 Picea glauca
CTGAGATTTGGTGTCTCTTCACTCACCCTCACTTTAATCATAAAGTTATCTTTTAATTTGCATCTCACAAATTAATTTGACTAAGACCCACATTCGGCAATTTCTCCCCCTTAGGGGCCTAGGGAAGAGAAACACTTGCCTTGGTACTTTATTTTAATTTAAAATTTAACAATAACTTCTTCTGTAATTGAAACCAATGTTTCAAAGGTTGCTTGGAGCAACTCTCCCACTGTCTCAAGGAGATATGAAAAGTGAAATTTCATGCTTAGCACAATGTATATTTTTGGGTCAACAATATATCATCAACCATGAAATGAAACAAAGCATTACATTCATGAAATACACAGTCAACAATTCAAAGTTCAAACTTAAACTAACATATAATGATCACAAAATAGGACATAAAAATGACAAAGGGCTCTAGAAACTAGATTCTAAACTAAGAAAAACAAATAATTCTACTATCTACATCTCTTCTCTTGCCACGAGAAACTTCTAATTTATTTTTCTGTAGTTTATAAACAATGGGACTAGGAGTAGGTGAAAGTGGTCGTGTAACAAAACCATGAGCTACATGGCCCCCACACAATGTTGGAAGTCGCAAAGCTAAAGCTACTACATCTAAAACCATGCTAGTGACAACAATGGTGGTGGATGGGTATAACACACCCAACCCTCTAATTAGATTTTAAGGGAATGGGGTGTTAAAATTTTGTTGCCTTAATCCATCTTATAATTTTCTTTTGATAGCACCATTTTCCTCTGCTCGTCGAGAGCTTTCAAATGACTGAAAATTTTCTGAAAATGGAGCTTTGAATCGAAAGTTATGGCTCTCGAAGTGTTTTGGGTCCTCATTGGTGAAAGACCATCTCATTACCATGTAGCATCCACATGGCCACTTATTACCCGTGCCATATGACGTGTAAGTGACACATTAGGTTTATGGCCTGACCCCTTGACCCACCTTTTTTCATCGTCGTCCTTTCTTTTATCCCAAAGCTCACTCTCACTAACCCAAAACTACGACGATAATGTACTAATGAGTACCTCCCCAAAATCCTATGGCTCTCAGTTCTCGATATCAATTCCTCATAACACCTAGACAATATCCTTTGGCACAAATATTGATGCCCAGATCCCAATGATTTCCATGTCTCATGGATGTCACCCCCGAGATCAACGGTGGAGGTTTCACCTAGTCCCTTCGTTGATCGATGGTTGTAGTTATCCCCTAATCCCTTAGTTGTTGGCGATTACCTCATCGTCGTCGACATTTCTTGTTCGAACCTGACCATGCCAACCCCCCACACTTTCAAATACATTGTATCTAGATTTAATGACCTAGATCTCCTCGTTAGTTCTTCGATGAGATCAACGGTTACCCTCGTTAGTCCTATGAACCCATGTCAACTAACTAACAGATGACACATGTCATCCTAAGGATGCTCTCGCTGCCTTATTGGCATTCCACATCCTTTATGATTTCTTCATCCACTTTATTGTTTGTAAAGGTTCTTAGAGATATTTGGTGGAGATGAACTCCAACCCCTCGTAGATCCACGGTTCTCGTCATCGTCGACTTCCTCATCGTGTTGACACATGGAACAATTCTCTTATGACACATGGACCCACTCATGGGTGACATGTAGTCTAACGTGGTTATATTAGTTGTTACAAGACTCCAGACTTGAGGAACCAGAAGATGCAACCTGTCCCCTTCATCGTCGGGGTTTTCTTGTCATCGTTAGGCTCTTTCATGAAGGTTCATGCTCCACTCTCTAANCCTCTTGCACCCTTCCCCTCATGGCATCGTAACCTCCGAAGTTCATCCCTTCAGCAGTAGTTCAACATTTATCTGTTGCATTAATAATCAAATATGAACATTACAAAATAAATTAAGTTCCATTGTCTTCTCGTGATTACATAACATATTTATTTATAGTTTGGTCATGATAATACTTATAATTATATACTGGGGGAAACATGGGTGTTGCAATCCCCTCCCCCTTAAAGGAACATCACCCTTGATGTTCTATCTGTCGCAAAAACTTTATATACAGCAGTGAACAAAAATGGGTATGCATGTTTCATGGCATCCTCCATTTCTCATGTTGCTTCATCGACAACAAAGTGTTTCCACTGCACCTTGACTTGTGCAATGGTTATGTTCTTAAAAGGGATCTCTCTCCTATTTAGGATACACTTTGGTTCTAGCAAGAACTCTCCCTCTGGCTCCACCTGGATCACATACCAGTCAATTATGTGAGCATAATCATGTATATATTTATTTAACAATGAAACATGTAAAACACTATGTGTCATCACTGTGGGAGGAAAAGATAATCTATAAGATATAGGCCCCATTATGTGTAGGATTTCAAAAGGTCCACAAAAATTGAGCACCAACTTCACACATGCTCCCATTCTTAAGGAGCTTCTTCTCGGTTTAATTTGGAGATACATGTGATCTCCTACTCAGAATTCTTTATGACTTATTTTGTTGTATGCATATCTTTTCTTCCTGTCCTGGGACACTTTCATATTTTTCTTTATTTAAGTTACTTTTTGTTTTAGTTCCATTAACATATTCGTCCCAAGTGAAATTTGGTCCACTGGATTATCCTAGTTGATTGGGATATTACATTTTCTGCCATAGAGAGCCTCAAAAGGACTCATTTTCAAGGATTCTTAGTAACCATTTTTGTAGGAAAATACTACCATGCGTAGATATTCTTCCCATTTCTTGGGTTGATACATCACATGCATCCCTAACATGTATTCCAACACTCGGTTTACCCTCTCTGTTTTCCCATCATTTTGAGGGCATAGGTTGCACTAAACAACTATTTTGTTCCATAGCTAGTAAACAAAAATTTCCAAAATTTTGAGGTGAATTTTGCATCTCTATCAGATATAATTTCCTTAGGCATCCCATATAGCGTAAATATTTCCTTCATGAATATGTTGGCAATATTTATTTACTTGCAAGTGGACTTTACTGGAATAAAGTGGGTAGCCTTGCTCAACTTGTCCACAACTACCATAATGACATCATTTTGTTTGGTTGTTCTAGGTATTCTATGATAAAATACATAGAGATGGTTTCCCATTTCCACTCTAGAATAGGAAGGGGATGCAATAGCCCTGCTAGGTGTTGGTGTTCTACCTTAACATGTTGGAATTCTCAAAAAATTGCTAGATAATCAACTATGTTCTTTTTCATCCTTGGCCAATAAAACATTTTCCTACTGGCTGTGATCATTTTTTGATAACCATGATGACCAACATATGGTCTCTTGTGTAGTTCATCCGTGATGAACCTCTTCAAGTTGTCACAATTTGGGACATACAAACTACCTTTGTAAATTAGCAGGTTGTCACCCATCAGTTGATAACCATAATACTTCACCCCTATACACTCTCGTTATAAATGTTCTTTTTTTTCGTTTTGAAAAAATCATCTACTTCTTGTGCACTCTTAACCCTTTGATTGAGGTTTGTTTCATAGGTACTAATAGATGATAAGTGAATTAATTTCATAATCCTACTGAGGGCATCAACCACTCTGTTTTCTTTCCCTTTAATGTGTTTAATCTAAAAATCAAACTCAGTGATGATAGCCATCTACCTATATTTCCTAGCATTTATTTTAGGATGGTCAAATAAATACCTCATTCCACTATGGTCTGTCATGAGAAAAATTTGTATTCCTAGGAGGTAATTCCTCCACATTTTTAAAGCATGCACCGTGGATGCTAATTACGGGTCATGAGTCACGCAATTTATTTCATGCTTATTCAATTTTCTAGATTCATAACAGATTACATTCCCTTCTTGCATGAGTACTCCTCCTAGTCCTTCTTTGAATCCATCTGTACATATAAGGAAGTCCTTATTTGGGTCTGCAATTTTCAGGACTGGGGCATTGGTTAAGAGGTGTTTTAGATGTTGGAAACTTTCCTTGCACTCTATTTTCCAAACAAATTTAACGATGTTTTACTATATAGAGGTGATTGGGTGACCAATTTTGGAGAACCCTCTTATGAATCTCCTATAGTATCCTTCTAGGCCCATAAAGGATTTGATATCAGTTACATATTTTGGGGTAGGCCAATCCATAATGGCCTTGATCTTATCAAGTTCAAATTCCACCCCTTTCTCAGAGATAACATGGCCTAAGTAGTGGAGTTGTTTTTATAAGAAGTCACACTTACTAATATTTGCATAGAGATTGTTCTCTCTTAGTACTTGAAGTACTAACTTGAGATGTTATTCATGCTCTTCCCTTCCCCTTAAATAAATTAGGATATTATTAATGAAAACTAATCCAAATATGTCCAAGAACTTGTTGAGTACGCTATTCATTAAGCACATGAAGGTGGTTGGTGCATTGGTAAGCCCAAATGCCACCACCACAAATTCATAGTGCCCATACCTTGTCCTAAAGGTTGTTTTATGGTTGTATTCATCATTGATTCACACTTTATGGTATTCAAATTTCAAATCAATATTGTAGAATATGGTAGAACCCATTAACTGGTCGAATAGGTCATCAATTATCGTCAAGGGATACTTATTTTTAATGGTCATTTTGTTAAGTTGTTTATAGTCTATGCATAATCTAAGTTTTCCATCCTTATTCTTCAAAAAAAAAGGTTGGTGCTCCCCAAGGAGACACACTAGGAAAAATATAACTATTGTCTAACATTTCCTTGAGTTGTAGTTTGAGTTCAACTAGCTCTACAGTACTCATCCTATAAGGTTCTCTAGACATTGATACTTCTCTAGGTACATATTCTATTGAGAAATCAATGTCTCTTCTTAGAGGTAGGTCTGGTACCTCTTTAGGAAACACACATCTATATTCTCTCAATATATGAAAGTCTTCTAGGCTAGGTTTATGGTTCTCCACCAAGTTCAGTAGGGTTATTGCATACAGGGGACATCATTTCCTGCAATACTTCCTCATTTGAAGGGTTGATATTTGTCTCACTGAGACAGGTTTTTGAATTCCTTGTAGGGTCTTTTTCTTCCCTTCCTCATCTTCACACTCTAATGTTTTTTTATAACAGTCCAACTTGGCTTTGTGGAAAGCCAACCAATCCATGCCAATCAATATGTCATAAGATCCTAGAGGAAGGATGTTTAAGGTTGCTTGGGTAGACAACCCATTCATAATTATTTGGCATTTTTTTATGACCTTTGTTACTTTTCTTTTTGTTCCAGTGGCTAGCTATACAATCCATGGTTTAACATGTTTTGCTTGTTGTAATTTACAACTTCTCAGCAGTTTGAGGGAAAATATAACTCAAATTGTTGGAATGTTGCTCAGTACTGAGAGAGGGGGGGTGAATAAGTATTGTTTCTTTTTCTCAAATTAAATTAATTATTTAATTATTAATATATTAACCATAACAATTTTTCAACAAGAATGCACATAACTCTAAATTTTAAATGTAACAATCATTAAAATTATATTTTGTTTACAAGTTACAGTTTGTAGGAGACACCAATCTCTCTTATTTTGTGTAGGATTGCATTTGATTCATTATGTTTTTCCTTCTCTTTCATCAGCCTGTCATTATCGTCTTTAAAGCTTTGCAACTCTACCATGAGACTCTTCACGATCTTAGCTAGATTTGGAGGGGTTTCTACCACCATCCTTTCATCATATTCTTATTCTTCTTTATGGGAACTCTCTCCCCACTCACGGTGTGCCACCATCCTTCTGTTTATAGATTTTTTTGGGAAACCACTGAGTAGTTAAGTGTTGATGATCAACAATTTTTTTTATTTGAGTATCCACAATTTTATGAATAGTACATGTAATTTTTGTAAATTGAAATTTATCTTCATCAATTTATTACGTAACAAAAACATACATTCCAAATTTAATCATGCAAAAAAAACATATATTTTCATCCCACTTTTTAGTAATAAGTTTTAAATAACTCCTATTGATAGTGGTGTAGGGACGCCATCCGTCTTTAGATTTTGAATATTAATTATTTTACACAGTGCAGAATTCATTGAATTCCACAAGCTAGGTAAATTCGTGACTCAGAAACTATCAGATCGAAATATCAATCAAGATCCATAGTTAAATTTGTGGCATTCGTGGTCAAATTATCGATGGGTAATTTAAAATTGTGATCGTTGATCACGTTCGGTTCAACGATCCACATTGTGAAAATAGTCGTGGTTTACAATTAAAGATCGATGATTTTGATCAAGAGCGCACACATAAATCACATGTGAGTTAATAAAGGTTTACTCTACACTAGTGGTTTTAGAATACCCACTAAGGGACACATGTTGGTAAATAAATCCATGGTTGCACTCTTTAGGGTGGTTTCATTACCACCTCCCGCTATGCTACAAAAAAATAAAATACCTCTTGGTGAATGTGGTAAAGCACTCAAAGACTTAAGCGCTTGGTTATATGGCTGGGAATTAATAGGCCCTTATGAATAGGGTAGCGTAGCATACCCTCCCCCTTATAAATTTCTAATACAATTTATTTGACTCTTTCATGAGCCCTAGCAAGCCAAGTGTAGTTGCATACTCTGATACCACTCTATAACACACCCAACCCCCTAATTATCTTTTAAGGGAATGGGGTATTAATTTTTTTTCCCTTAATCCATATTAGAATTTCTTTTTGATAGCACCATCATCCTCTTCTCGTCGGGATCTTTCCAATGACTGAAATTTTTCCCAAAACGGAGCTCTGAATCGAAAGTTATGGCTCCATCTTGAAGTGTTTCGGCTCCTCATTAGTCAACTCCCAACTCATTACGATGTGGCATCCACGTGATTTATTATTACTCATGCCATCTGACATAGCAGTGACATGTTAGTTTTATGACCCTACCCCTTCACCCACCTTTTTTCATCATCGGCCTTTATTTTATCCCAAAGATCACTCTCACTAACCCAAAACTCCAACAATGATGTACCGATTAGTACCTCCCCCAAATCCTATGACTCTCAACTCTCGATATTGACATCTCATAGCACGTCGACGATATCCTTTGGCACGGATATTAATGTCCATATCCCAACAGTTTCCATGGCTCATGGATGTGACCCCTGAGATCAACGGTGGAGGTTTCACCTTGTCCCTTCGTCGATAGACGGTTGTAGTTAGCCCTGACTCCCTTAGTTATTGATGATTACCTCATCGTCTTCGAAATTTCTTGGTTGAGCGTGACCATGCCAACCTCCCACACTTTTGACGACATTGTATATGGATTTAACGGCTTATATTTCCCCATCAATTCTTCGACAAGATCAACGGTTACCCTCGTCGGTCCTCTCTGAACCCATGTCAACCAACTAACAACTGACACCTGCCATCTTAAGGATGCTTTGGCTTCTTTTCTGGCATGCCACTTCCTTTGTGATGTCTTTTCCCACTTTATTTTTTGTAAAGGTTCTTATAGATCTAAGTTGGAGATGAAATCTGACCCCTCGTAGATCCATGGTTCTCATTGTCAATGACTTGTCATTTTGACACATGGAATGGCTCCCTTATGACACATGGAACCACTCATGGGTGACATGGAGTTTGACATAGTTATATTCATCATTACAAGACTTCGGACTCGAGAAACCAGGAGAAGCCAACTGTCCCCTTCATCGTCAAGGTTTTCTTGTCATTGTCGAGCTCTTTCGTGAATGTTCACGCTCCACTCTCTGACTAGTCTTCTCCAATGAATTTCCAGGATATGATAGCTTACAGATCCAACAATCCAGGTTAATGGTGAGTTCATAAGGTTTCCCAACCCCCTTCTCAGACAACCCTTGGTCTTGGGCCACTCCTAGGGCAACACCTATCACCCCCAAGACATGTTGGATGTCGAGCTGGAATGCCATGTCATCTTGACATTATCGTTCCCATTCCTCGCTAAAATGGACCCAAGGTGATCTACAACTGAGGTAAACTATCTCCTATCAACAGATCCATGAATATCATTGTTTCCCCGATGTCTTTATCGTCGTCGACATCCTTTCCATATGCATGACCTTACCATCTTTGTAAGTCCCAACGACAACATAGGTTCGGAAACCTCCAACGAATAGTTAGATATAGGCTCCTTTGGATCCAATGGTCGGGAATTTAATTCAATCCTTGTGGGTTCCAACGTCCAATGGAATCCAATATTATCCCCTCGACCCATCAGTGTTTGACACATGGAATTCCATAGCCACGTTGACTATCGAATTGGCAGAACAAGTCAGAATGACATTGTCAGGCTGCTAATTTAAAGATTTTAATTACATGAAACACTGAATTGTCAAACCAGGGTAAGTGAACTTAGAGCTTCTATATTGTATGTGCTGGTAAGATTCTAATTCCTATCTGAAAGTTATTCTGAGAAAAAAACACAAACTCACTCTTAAAAACTGAACCCTAATGATTATCTTGAAACTAATCATCTCTTGTTTGATTCATCAAAGGAAAATAGTTATGTGCTTAAGTACAGGTACTTCTATTTCTAATCCAATGTGGTCTCCCAAGACTATCTACCATTAGCTTAAACATCTAATCATCATTATTTCTATCTAAACCATAAAAGAAAGATCATTTTCGAAAATATTTTAATCTAAACATCAAAAATAGTTTTGAATCTATCCACAGGTAGAATAAATAAATGTCCTATTTACCCTACTGGTACTGGAAGCTTCCTTTAATCTAATTGTAACATAACTACTTTAACAGAACAGAATAAATCTAAACTCATACTCCTTTTGAATCATGATCAAATTTAAAACTAGAAACAGTCTATGAGCTGACTATCCTAACAGAATAGAGTAAGCTAACTATCCTAATCAAGACAGAGTGAATCTAAACTCACATTCCCTTTAAATCATGTTCAGATTGAAAACTGGAAACAGAGAAAATCTATTTCATTCTTTAAGTTCTACAGGAATAAATATTGCATTCAACATTCATCAGTATATGAGATGTTATCACACTGGAAATGATACAATCCAAAGAATGGTTAAGCAAGAATCTAACAAAGTAATTCTCAAACTTGAATAAACTAACCTATATGCAGATTCTAAAATACTGAAATGAACTAACTCTAATATGGAAAAGAGGCAGCGACTTGAACCTGTTGGCGGGCCCAAACAAGAGGTGCAATCGCCGAAAAGAAAACCAGAGCTACTCAGATCATTCCATGCAAAAAACTATTCATACTTCACGCTCCATAATTCATAAAACGACTCAAATCATTTAACAACAAATAACATAATGCATAGCAGATTTGTATTATCAAAAATCGTATCACTAGCATATTGTAACCCCCTGTTTCTTGAGAGTGATCCTTTGTTTATATATATCCTCTCCAAAGTATTTTTAAACAAAGGTGCATTAATCTAAATGGATCTCAGATCCGAAAATGACTCATAGTCAGTTAAAACGAACTTCACAACTTCATGACACGCAGTGTCAAGAAGTGTGGATCATAAAGCATTCTAATAAATTGGTTCTACAATCTTGCCCTGAGTCAGAATATTGAGGTATGACTCAATATATCATATGAATCGAACTATCAATCCACTATGGCCATGTCGTGCAAATCATTGGTAGCTTCTTTGGTATCTCCACTAAGTGTGAGCTAGTACCTAGTACTAGTAAGTTCTGTTTCAAAGGAACAGTACCTAACTCATGCCACATTAGTATCAACATTAGTTTAAAATATCAAAATACATTAAAAATAACTTGAATCATAAGAATACCTTGAATAGCCCCATTTAGTTGTAAAAGGATGTCAAATGTATCATGGTAAGGCTAGAAGGAAATGATACTAGATATGAAAATGGAGGTCTTTTTGACATGATATAGGCAAAAATATAGTCAAAATTGGAGACTGACATTCCCCCAAACTGAAGTCTTTGCCTGTCCTCAGACAACAAAAAGTCAAAAACTGAGATTCATCAGAGTGTTGCAGCAACTGCAACCAACATTTGCAATTTCTCATGTTTCTTTATGCTTCTGATTTCCTTCTTAAGGACTCGATTAATGATGATGTGCTTCCTGGCAATCTTCTGCAGTCTCCTATTCCTCTGGAAAAGACCTTTATTCTTTCGTTTTAATCGTTCAATCTTGGACAAGAAATGAGTTTGCCTGAGTTTCATGAGTTCATTTTCTGTTTTGATGTGTCGATCTAATATGGTGTATTCATGTAACTTCTCTTTCAACCTGTGATTCATGCTTTCTAATCTGGCTACCATTGGTCTCAAGGATTTATTGGAGGAAATTTCACAGTAAGATTCAAATGTTTTACCATGTCCTTGTTGTGTTTGAGGAATGGACGCGTTAGTGAACTCATTTGGACTTTGATCATGGGTGTCGATTGGACTAGGTTCATGAGTAAACTCTTTATACACTTGATCAGGATTGTCGACTGGGCTGAGTTCAGGAGTAGGCTCGTCATACACTTGATCAGGGTTGTTGACTGGACTGAGTTCAGGAGTAGGCTCATCATACACTTGATCAGGGTTGTTGACTGGGTTGAGTTCAGGAGTAAATTCTTTATACATATGAGCAGGGGTATCTATTGGCATTTGAATTGGCTTGGGTGCATTAGCTTGCCGATTTACTTTACGGACTTTTCGAATCAGTTGGGAAAGAGTCCAGGTCATTTCAGAGGACTCCGGAGCCTCCTCATGATCCTCCAAACTTTGTAATTTTTTTTGTGGTGGGTAACTGGGAACAGAGTTATCCATTCCTGACAGTGTGCATGTGCATTTTCATTTGGGATTTCTCCTAGGTTTGTCAGTTAACTCTTCCAGTTGTTCCACATCAATAATATTCATAGCAGTTGGAGGAGAAATCGGAATTTCAACATTCGCTTCTGTAGGAACAGTGTTTTCCACTCTGTCATGGCTAGTTTCCATACCATCGGAACCATGAACATCAAATGAATGTTTTGTACCAGGATTATCATCACTGGCTTCAATTGTGTAGTCTGGTGTATTCTTAGGGTCTTCACAGATTTCGGTCTGGTTTTTAACACCCTTTTTCTTAGAGTTCGGCTTCTTCTGTGGAGGAGCAGACTTAACATTTTTATCTCTAGATTTTTCAGAGGCTAGGGTTCTTACAACGAACATATTCCAAGTTTCTTGTTTGTGGGACAACGCAGACTTAATCAATATCTTGACAAGACCAAAATGAAATAAACTACCTCTAAAATCTTTGGCCTTGTGGACCTGTTCTGCCATTTTCTTTAAACTCTTCAACAGAAAGTAGGGTATGTTCATCAAATGGTTACCTTTGAAATGTAGGAGGAGTCGGGCATGACATGGAAACACGATTGTATACCGTCCTTCGCAAGTGAGGTAGCGTTGGAGGATAGCTAGCAACTGAGCCCATTTTGGTTCTAACCATAACCTTGATGTGCCCTCTTACCATTGTAATTTCCGGTACTGTGGTTGCAGAAGCTGCGTGCAGAGCTTCTTGTCGACGGGCTGGCCCTTCATCCATTTCTGACCAGTGTTGGGTAATTGAATTGCTTCAGAGATGAATTTTTCTGTGACTTCAAACTCTAGCTCACCCACCTTAGCTAGTCCACCATGAAAACACAGAGCGAACTGAAGCGTGATTCAATCATCATACCCATCGAATTTCTTGAAAAACGACTCCCATCCAGCTTTCTAGAAAATGTGTTTGGTGGCTTCATACTCAGGGAGGGCCTCCAAGTCTGCAAAGGTCTCAGGTTCGTGACGATTTGCCACCATAATTTCACTCGATATCACAGGAAAGGTCCACAGGTGAGCAGCGGAATTAGATGATGGCAACAGAAGAATAGATTACCATGTGTGAATTAGTCGTGAGATGAATCATAGGAGAACGTTTAAATTGTCATGAGGGTCGATAGCATGTAAGGAAATGATGATGGTCGTACACACTTGCAGAATATTATCATATATGAATCATGTCGAACTCAGCCAAGATAATGTAGTGCATTTCCATGATATGAAATGTCGAGGTGGATTGGTTTATTAGGTACAGAGTATAGGTACAATGAAACATTATGGAGTAACGAGGCATTCCCAATTCAAATTATTAATATGTAATTTAATACATTAAACCAACATGAAACTAAGCGTACCTGAATTAGATTACCTTTCCCCTTGTTATGCATTTCTTACTGTAGAGATCTTTGAAGTCAATTATGTATCTGGAGAGCGCAAAAATTGTAATTTGAATTTGTATTTCTGATGACCACTGTAGTTGATAGATTATGTGCTGGCACTGACTGGTACTGATGAAATAACCCGAAATCTATAGAGAAATTTGAACCAATAATATCTTGTTGAGAAAAAGACTTTATGTTCATGAAAGCAAATTATCTGATGATTATCCCTGAACCTGAATTTTGTTCCTTCTTGAAATGGATCAATTAAAATCATGTCTTCAACAGCTTCAAAGCTTAAACCCATGGTACAATTCTTATTTGTGTGAGTAAATGTTCTGGAGTCGAACACAAAAAGAAATCATTGGATTACCGGCCATTAATGAATGTCGTTAACCAATGCGAGATGACCCAC
>JZKD02S0231237.1:57281-70586 GCA_000966675.3 Picea glauca
AGGATAAATGTTGTGTACATTGTGGATGTGTATTTCTTAGTGATCTTGTGGTTATTATGCTCTTATCTTTATGAAATGCAAAGAACTATAATATCAGCATAAAACATTAACATTACAATGGGGATGGCATATTTTTTGCATGAACACCATCATGAGTCCCATCAAGCAAAAGTTAAACCTACAAGAACTCCAAATCTATGGCTACATCCTCTAAATTAGCCTCAATGAGATTTTTTTCCTAAGACATATATGTTCTATCATCCGTCACTCTTAATAATGGGACAACAACCTCAAATTGCATTTCACATAAGACAAGCTTTCTAACCAATTTACAATCAAACTATTTCTCTTCATGTTATGGATGATGTTGTAGGTACCCAAACACCTCTCCACATAAGAAGTATTTGCAACCTATGAAAGTAAGGCTCACCACCAATTTATACAAATATGTGGTAGTGGCACCATACATGTTCCACCATTCAATAGGATTCAACCTATCTCTATTTTTAGTTTCATGTAGATTATCAAATACTCCATCTTCACTAATTTACTTGCTCAATTTTCTTCGTACTTGAGCACACTCGTCATCATTAGGGACCAACTTATCTAATGCAATCATATGTCCACTATATACCTATAGATTTGTGTGTGGTTTTCTCCTAACCCCACCCTAGGTGTTGGTTGGCCCAACCAAGATGGAGAATAATAATTGGGTGTAAGGACATATGGTAAGGCATGGAGTGGAACATTCATATTATCACACCTTTTGAATACATGTTTATGAATATTATTATATAATATCACATCTCTCTACTCGACAATGTCTTTAATCTAGCCTAGAATGTTGTCCATTTTCTCATGCACCTCCTCAGTCACTGGCTGATATGTATCTACAAACTGAATAATATTGTAAATGGACCTAATGAATTGTATATAATACCTAACCTATGCCCAAAACCAACCATCAAGAACGGTGTCGTCCACCCTTGAAATTCCTCTCTATCAGATGAAGATATAGCCTTATCTTTTAAACCTTTCCATGAATCACTAGAGACCGTACTATCCAATGCCTCTATTACCTTTAAAAGGTGTATGAAAGTAAATAAATAGCTAGCAAATCTAGTTTTTTCAATCTTAAGTAGCTCTAATTTAGAGTGATTACCGAAAATGTAGTGTGTAGGGCTATGATTGGTAGTAAATTTTATTGTACTCTTCCCTTTATTGTACATACACCAATCCATTTATAATCATGCTCCTTCTACTTAATAATATCATGCATATATAGGTTCAATTTGTGCACCAAACACGCAGACCAAAATATGTTAGGATACATATCCTCAATGATTTCTCTTGATGCCTTACAATTAGTAGAATTATCAATGATGACTTGAATAACATTGTAAAGTTCAATCTCTTGAATGGTTTTAATTAAGGGATCTGCAATATTAGCATCGATTTTGTATTAATCCAAGTAGACATCCTCTGAGAAAAAAATTGTGCCACTAGAAAACACACCGAGAACATTTATCAGTAATCTACCTTAAACACTTCTCCAACTATTAGATACAATGGATACCCCATATTCAATCCAATCATTTGTAACTTGTCCTAGAGAATTATGCATTTTCCCTCTTTCCTTGTTGAGTCCCATGGCATTGTTGATGTCATGTACCATGCCATTCCAATAAGGTAAGCGGACAACATTTAACAGTATGCTACATGCATAGGGAACCTTAAACAATTTTGAATCTATGCCATCCCTACAACCTTGGTCAAGGAAATTTTCTATTGTTCTACACCCTAGATGCATGGGAAAGGATCGACTGGCATGGGGGGATGGGGATCGACCCTTGAACATTCTATATGAGGTCACAAAATAAACCTTTGATTTTTTGTTATTGTGTTTTTCTTCCTCCACTTCCTTCGTGTAACTTTTTCCTATCTTTTTTTGGCACTTTATTGCAAGGTTTGAATCATATTTCTTTACTCTTATTTTCATCCTCTGTCATAATCCCATAGAAATTATTCCTCATACATGTATATGACCTTTTGTAAGTTGTGTTACGATGGGGGCATGAAATTTTGTGCTTCCAACCCCTTTCCCTACCTCATGCCTTATCACACACTTCAACAAGGGTGTTGAAATATCTTTGTATTTATTTGCATCGTCGACGTTGGCGTCATCATCCTCTTCATCGTTTTCAATTTCTTGCTACTCCATGGGGTATGTACCACTGCATAAAATTCTTCTTCCTTATCATCATTGGAATTTTTGTTTCCCATCCACACCATCGTAATAAAAAATATAAGCATAATGATAAACCATGTATCCATGATGCTTCTTAAGAATAACATGTTGGCTATAATAGAATGAGGGTGAAGAAGGAATGGGAAAGAATATAGGAATAGAACATTCAATATTGAAAATATACAAGTTTACAAAACCTAGAGAAAAAAAAATCAAGAATGGGTTTAGTGCCTACCTCTTGAGCTCTCCAATAGAAATTGAAAGTAATTATGGAAACGTTCAATCTCCCTTCCAAGTTCTCACAAATCTACTCCTCAACAACTAGCAAAAAGCCCACTCAAAACCCTGGAAAAAATTAGTAAAATGAGTCATAGGAGTGATAGGAGGAGAGAAAATGGAGTGAAAGAGTGTTATAATCCATCAAGAAATTGTATCCATGAGTTTTTTTCCTTTTCCATTGACCCCAAAAGCTAAAAACAAAAAACAAATCACCTAGCACACAAGTGAGTTTTTTATGGGCTCGGTAGCACCATGAGAATGATTTTTATGGGATTGGGAGCACTTGGAGAGTGTCTATGGAATGTTGCTCCCTGAGCGCTTTACACATAACCAAGAAGAACCTTAAAATCACCAAGAGCATTCTCCCAAAAAAATTCCTTAGGGAGGATCAACCTAAAAGCACACTTCCAAAGGCACTTTGGAGTCGCTCCTACCTGGAGCACAAATTGAGAGAAAAATGGAGGGAGGGAGGGTGCTCCCACATTGTGTAGATTTATGAATTATTTAAGTAAACACCCAAGGACATAATAAATTTTGAAGAGCATCAATTCAATTAGGTTTGTGGAAATTCAAATCTTCTTATTCAAAATAAACTAGGCCAACCGTTTGAGTACTTGGAGGGTGTAATATCACAATCACAAGCCATGGCTGCAACTATTTAAACAAAAGTCAACTAAAAACAATAGAGAAAAAACTATAATAAAGCAGTTAGCCATTTATAGAAGGACCAAGGTTCAAGATAAAAATTATAATCCAACTTGGATTGATTTTTGATGAGAGATTTTAGAAAGGACAAGCTATTGAAGGAAGCTTACTACTAGTGGGAAAGGGGGGAAGGTAAAATAGCCATCACAAGTAATACCACCCATTAATTTCCAACCTTTTAAATCAGATTAGAATAACGTAGAGATAAAAAGTGGCAGCTTTGAATGTTGGGTAGTTTTTTAGTTCAAATAACATTCCCCCCTCAACTTTTGTGGCATGAATTGGCCCTCATCATTTTGGGAAGTAACTAGTAATGTTTATGGTTATTTGATTTTCAAACATAAAAGAAAGGTTGTTTTTTTTCTTTCTTGATTTGTAATGAAATCGTGTTACATGTATTTTTGGAAGTTATGCATCCCTTGTTTCTTGTACATTGTACTATATTGTTGTTTTATTAGTATGCCAAAGGTTTTGATTTGAGGTGTTTTCTCAAAACTGCATGTTGAAAAAATTGACATGTTAGTCATTGTTTAAACATGCATATTCTGTCTACTAGCTCCAACAGTTATTCCTTTTCACTATCTTCGTGGAAATGCCATCCTTAGAAAACTTCTTATTGTAAGCCCTTGCAGCCCCTTTAGCTATAATTTGTTTAGTGTGTTACTAGTCTATATTTCTGGAGATGGATTGTATTTGTATCATGTTTGAGAGACTGGTAGTTTTATCTAGGAAAGTAATCCTACATATGCATCGTCAACTTGAGATCTCTTGGTTGTCCATCAACTTTTTCAATGATTGTTAATGTTATCACACATCCCATGTTGTGAAGCTTTTGATGATTTCTCACATCTGAAAGAGATATGGTTGTATTTTCATTAATACTTGAATAAAAATTAACTAGTACTTTGTTTGTTCTTCATGCAATAAGGCTAGCAAGATTGGAGGTTGATGATGTTTTTACATCTCAGTGGGACACTTGTATTGTATCCCACATTTGAAGCAATATATATTCAATTCTAATAGTGAGATCATGTGCACTACGTGATGTACTTATACCGCCATATATATATATATATATATATATATATATATATATATATATATATATATATATATATATATATATATATATATATATATATAGTGGGTCGGTAGGCACTGCATGTACTATTGCAAATACATGTACTCAACCCTTCCTGCTAACCTAATATATTGTTCCATTTTCCCAAAATATTTGTCATTGTTTTGTTTACAAAAACTACCCCCATTTTTTTGTTGGAGTGGGATTGAAACCCATGGGCCCTTAGGTATAACCATTATAGGGTGCATTGAGAAATTGTTAACCTCTATATTTTCCCCTTTTGCAAATTGCAGGGTTAAGAGACAACTTACTTGTCCAGACTGACATTCATAGTTGGTTTCTAAAGACAACTTTCATGAGTCATATGTTGGTCCCCATAGAGTTTATATGCAGGATGGTTTAGTGATATGATCGTGGTTCAAATTCAAATACATTGCAAAGCTTTTTCATCAATTTTGGAGGAGATCTCTATTTTTAACAGTTTTCCTACTTTCTAGGAGGTAGAGTTTGGAGGTATGCATGGAAGTAATGGTTATGTATTTGGAGTCCTTGTGAGTTCATGATTCAAATGATCCTTTTCAGGGTGACATGCATGATACTTTCTATTTTTAGCAGTTCCAGTTCAGAAGATTGCATATCGATTCTAAGTACATATTCGGATTCCTTGTGGAAAACCAAGTCCAATGAGCCTAATTTCGACGACATGCAATCATTTTCTATTTTTAGCAGTCAACCATGCAAGGTGACGTAAAGGTGACATGTGGAAACTCATAGGAGGTAACAAGTGGTAGTTTCAGATTGTGACATGTGGCAGTTTCTAGTAGTGACAAGTGGAAAGCACTGGAGTTGATTGTATGCGTGTTCGAGTCATCCAAGACACATGCATAAGTCAACTGAGGATGATTAAGGCGCATGCATGGAACAAGGAGTGAGGTGGTGCATGGAGGAGTTAACAAGGTTCCTTATTTGAGTTAATTGGATGCATGCATCAATTGGTTGGATTTAACTAGGACGCCTTCTCTTGTGGACTGGAGTGGAGACACTTCACCTCAATTCATCAATAGTAAACTAAGAGCATCTCTGGTTAACTAAGGTGCATGAGGGGTGAATCCACTTGGACTAATCGCATGCCTTATTTTTCTCCTTAGTTAATCATCAATTAAACAAAGGGTGTCTCCACTTGGGCCAAGCACATGGTCACTCCACTCCATTTAAACTAGGACACATAGACACTTCACTACACTCCATCAATAGTTTGACAAGAAGTATATTCACTTGGAAAAAGCGTGTGAGGGGGAGAACTACACTACATTGGATTAGGACGACTCCTTGCATGGCTAATTCGACCTCAATAATTGATAAAAGGAGGAGGTTGTTCAAAGTGGAAGGGGGATTTTTCTTGGTAGTAACATTCTTCTCCCATTCTCTATTCTTCTAGCTTCTTCTACTCTATGCAGGGGATATCAATGGATCAGTTTTGTATCTATCTCTATGGTGCAATTAACCTTCTAATTAATGAAAAATAATGTTTGACTATGCCTTGTCTTCAGCTCTTGGAACTTTTTGGTACATTGTTGTTTCTTTGCACGACATTCTAGAAGTTCTTAGGCCTTTATTTTGATAATATTTATCACTTAGAGCACCTTTGTATCTCTTTTCTCTACCATTCTTAAGCTATTGCAAACAAAAAATTTCCTCTAAATTATTACAAAACTTTTCTCATCTCGTCTTTGGTTATTTGATTGCATGCCAAGGATTATTTTTTGTGTTGTTTTAAAGGTTTATAAGTAGATTTGCAGTGTAATTTCAGTGCATGGGCAGCTAGGGACCCCATGAGGTTGGAAAAGCACCATCCCAAACGGAGAGGATATTTTTCGGTGAAAATTTAGGGAAAATATCCTATATGTTAATGTGGATTTATCACTGCATACTTCTGAAGTCATTCCATTTCCTACAATGCAAGCTTTTGTGCTAACAAATTGGCGCCATTGTTGGGGATTTTTCATCAATCCATGGAAATATTAACGACATTAGTGAGTGATTTCAATTTTTCTTTTAATTCAAACTCACTTGGAAACTCTGTTGTTTACAGGATCGAATCCATACTGGATAAGTCAAGAAAATCACCAAGGTTTGATCATTCTCAAGGTATGTTTCCAATCCTTAACGAGCTTGAACATTTTTTCTGGAATAGACAAACAACAACGCATGGGATTCCACTGGTCACAACGATCAGCCCATTTTTTGCATCTACATCCCAGGTTGTTTTTCCACCGTCCACAACCATAAGTACTTTGGTAAGTACATCATCGAATAGTTAATCGATTGTGATAAGTGTTCCCTCTATATATTCGGTTTTAGTTCCTGCCTGTACAATGCTAGGTGTTGTAGTTCGATTTTCTCTCACTATATATGCACCTTTGGATCTAATTCAGATTCTTGGACAACCTCTTGCTTTGCTGATAGAGAAATATCATGAGCGCCTCTCAATGCAGGAAATAATGTTGTCACGGTTGAAAATCATGTGAATGACTTCTTGAAATTCATTGATGACTTAGAAGTTGAACACAAAAATGTTGGTATGAAGATATTCATGCAGACCCTCGAAGGGGATGCACAAGCATGGTATAAATCACTTCCTGCTAATTCCGTTGACGGATGGGATTCATTCAAACACCATTTCATTGAAAAGTGGGTGTATAGGAAAGACAACTCATTTTTGTTAGATGCATTCACCTATATCCGCAAGGAATAGAATGAAACAGTCTCTGAGTTCAATACTCAATTCTCTAAACTCTATAACAAGATTCCTCAAAATGTTCCACCCAATTCTGAGATTGCTTTATTGTATTACTTCAGGGCGTTTGATGGGTCTTTTGGTTTCTTTCTCAGATAAAAGGAGGTACATGATTCGGAATCTGCCTTGGTTGTTGATACCAAAATCGAGAAGAATATCATGGCAGCCCAGAAGGTTCAACAACCTCTCTCGTGATTATTTGATCCACGGGAAAGAAGAGTTCAAGAGCCAAAGGAAGAGGTAGTGGCTAACAAAGAAGAGATCCATGCTAAGGTTGTCGACTTGTTGCATGATCTAAGCAACAAAATGGTTAAGATGAAGAAGAACATGCAGAGTCAACCAAGTGCTCGTACAAATAATTTCTAAGCCTTACAAGAATGTGCAAGCCATGGACTCACGTGAAGTGCAAGTTTGCAAGGTTAACAAGGATTTTGAAGTTCATTTGCAACAATGCCCATAGCAGGTTTTGTTCATGGGCGTGGTTGTGATAGATTGCCATGTAAAATGGGTCATGCTCTTGTCAATAAAATGGGCAACTAATGTTGGAGGCAGCATTCAAATGGACTAGTCATATGAAAATATTCCTATCACTCTCGGACATAAGGTGAGGTTGTTTCATGAACAAAAATGTTGCACCGTGTCAAACAAGTAAGAAATCTATGTGAAGTGAAGAACCCTCAACTGAAAAGATACATGAACACAGTATGGGACGAGATTGAGTGTTTTGATGCATTTGACATCATTGTTGTTCCAAGAATGTTCAATAAGCTAGCAAATTCTATGGAATCCTCAGCCGAAGTCTTCTAGCCATCTATGTCCATTCATCATACACGATATATGGTTGAGGTCATATTTAGACATTCAGTTCTTGATAGCATTGGCTCTTGGCAAGTTTTTGAGGATGAAAGACAAATTTTTAGTTTCATACATTGTATTGATGATTTTTCTTGTTATGCAATTGATGATGTGCAGGAAGGCGAGGATGTCCCATTGGTCCAATTGCGGACTAATATGATTCCTAAAGGCTTAGTTCCTTTTGAGATATTATTTGACAAATCTAGCGCTTTTATTGGAACTAACAAGTATTGTAAAGATGAATAGTTGGAGGGGAACATTGGTTCAGAAGAATCTCCTAGAATCATTAAGATCGGCCAAGGTTGAACCCCACAAGAGAGGAAGAAAATAGAGACACGGGTACGAGAGTATAGAGATGTGATTACATGGTCGTATGTAGAATTAAAGACTTATTATCCTACAATCATTAGCCATGCAATCCCATTTAAGGAAGAGACTAGACCATTTAGATAGTGCCAAAGACACATGAACCCAAAGGTGGACCCAATGATTTAGCAAGAGTTGCAGAAGATTTTGGAAGCTCGGATCATTACTCCCATCGTATATAAATTGGGTAGTGAATGTGACTCCGGTAAGAAAAAAGAACGGTGAGATTTGAATTTGTATTGACTTCCAAAATCTCAATCTTGCATCCTTAAAGGACAACTACCCTCTTCCGAGCATGGAACACATTTTCCAAGCAATGAAAGGATCAGGGATGATGTCCATGTTGGACGGATTCTTTGGTTATAATTGTATATCAGCATATAAAGAATATAGGTATAATGTTGCATTCACTACCCAATGGGGAACGTACGCTTATATACATATGCCTTTTGGACTAGTGAACAATGGGGAAACCTTCCAGCGGGCTATGGATTTTTTCTTTTGTTGATTATCTTTTTAAATTCATAGTTGTTTATCAAGATGGTGTTACTTTCTTTTCCAAGAATAGAAATGATGATATTACTCGCAAAAAAAAATTGATAGGTGTCGGTCCTTGGGGATATCATTGAATCCTAAGAAGTTTTTCCCGGGTGTGTTCGAGGGAAAACTCTTGGGACACATTGTTTCCAAGGATGGTGTGTGGATTGATCCAGAAAGACTAAGTGGCACACATGAGGTTCCCCTTCCTAAGAATAAAAGGGGAATTCGGTCCTTTTTCATCCAAATCAACTTTGTGAAACGCTTCATTCCCAACTTTGCAGAAATAGTGAGGCCCATTTCCAACATCCTAAAGAAAGGACATGATGTAAAGTGTAGTGACAAGGCTAAGAGGGAATTCATGTACATCAAACAAGCCTTATGTCAAGCTATAGTATTGGCGAGCCAAGATTATGGTAAATATTTCCAGTTGTTTTTTTTTGCTTCTAACTTTACTATGGCTGCAATTTTATTGCAGAAAAATAGCGATGGGAAGGAGAAATCAATTATGTTCATGAGAAAGGATTTTTAGGGCTCATAATGAATTAGAAATAGATGGAAAAGCAATATGATGAATTAGTCAAGTCCTTGGGGCATTTCTGGGATTACTTTTGGAATGCCAAAGTGGTGGCTTATGTTCCTCACCCGATGGTTAAGGACATATTGGTAAAAAAGAGTGCAGTGGAGACAGAGGGAGGTGGATCACTAAGATCCAAGAATATGACTTGGATATCAAACCCACCAAGTGAATCAAGGGTCAAGGAATGGCAAGGATAATGGAAGAAAGCAACTTGGACTTAATTCAAGAATTGCAGATGGAAGTGAAAGTAAATTCTTTGTTTACTTTGTTAGAGAATCATGAATGGTATTCTTATGTTATTTTTTATTTGAAGAATTTATCATGTCCTTCTAACATGAACAAGACGGAGAGGCAATCATTACAACTATTATCTTCCAAGTATTGTTTTGAGCAGGGGGGATTAAGATGGAGGAATCTCGATGGAATCATTCTTTTATGTGTGGATTTAGAGGAATCCAAGGATATCTTATGAGACTTGCATGCAGGAGAATATGGCGGACATTTTTCAACTAAAACCACAGCACACAAGGACATGTGACTTGGGTACTATTGGTCCACTATGTTCGTTGATGTGCATGCCTTTGTGCGAACTTGCGAGGCTTTTCAGAGATTCGAGGGAAAGGAAAAATTGTTTGCTTTGCCACTTGATCCGATCGTAGTGCAGGCCCCCTTTCAACATTGGGGATTGGATTTTATTGGCCAGTTTCAACAAAATTCAAGCAATGGTTATGGTTGGATCCTTGTTTCCACATATTACCTCACCATATGGGTGGAGGTGGTTCCATTGAAAACTTCATCCAGTGCCAGCATTGTCAAATGTTTGGAGAACATCATCACCAGATTCAAGGTCGCATGTAAAATCACAATAGACAATGCCATAGTTTTATGATCCATTGAGCTAGTCACTTTTTGTTCCCAGTATAGTATTATGTTGGCTCATGCAGCCAACTATTATCCACAAGGGAATGGATTGGTGATATCTAGTAATAAGAATCTCGTTAGAATTATCAGAAAAACAGTATGCAAAAACAAGCGAGTGTGGGATAGTTTCCTCAAGTATGCACTATGGGCAGATCGAATTACTAAAAATGTGCCATTGGTAAGAGCCTTTTTGGGTTGGTTTATGGTTTAGATGTGTTTCTGCTAGTTAACTTGAGGTTGCTAGTTTACAAGCTTTTGAGACAATTCACTACCAACAAGGAGGCTTTGCAGCTTCATATTGATTGGTTGGTACAATTGGAAGAAGATAAGCAGGTGGAATACACCCATTTTTCAAAGTATCAAGGACAAGTCAAAAGGGTGTTTGACTGGAAAAAAAAGGGAAAATCCTTCAAGGTGGGAGTTTTGGTTTTTCTATGAGACAAAAAAAAAAAAAAAACCAGGAGACCATGTCAAATTCGATAGTCTTTGGTTGGGTTCATACCGTATTGATGTTGCGGTCGAGCCTAACACATTTCATTTTGTGAATCTAGGAGGAGATAGAGAAGGGTTGCAAGTCAATGGGAAACGGTTGAAATTCTATTTCTAATTAAAAAAAGAGGAGAAAAGAAAGATAAAAAGAGAAGTAAATTTTTATTTTTATTTTTAATTTCCGTAGTGTCATTTTCATATTTTAGTATTGTTGTTTTTAATGCTTTAGGACAACAAGTTGGGTCTTTTATCTTGCATATTTTTCTTTATTTTGGCTATTGTTCAGTCCTAGTCGGTAGTTTGGTTATTTTTCTTCACTTTATATCAACATGTATCTTGTTTCCTTTCATAATAAATACATTTTATGAGGCAAATCTATTATTTCCTTGTTCGCGTGCATTGATAGCCTTGTTGTCTATCACTCAGATTAAGTCAAACTCTGAGTGTCATGTCACCATTTCACCTGGTCTTTCCTTCAACTCATGTTTAGGTCTAGTCTAGATGAGGGTCATGTTAGTGTCATTCTCTAAGCATGAACTTGTTAGGATGGGTAGTGTTGAAGAGATGATATGAGAAGTCTTGAGTCATCTTATGGTTTTGTCTCTTTAATGATATTTTGAATCATCTATTATGAGTCAGTCGTCCTCCTCATCCAGCACTATGGACATGATTCCATATCTTTCTTATACTTCTTGTTCACTACTTCGCTCTAAGGGAAAGGATTCCATCATTTCCTTTCCCCTTAGCAGGTCATCCCTCATTGACTCTGACACAACATCTAGGGGGTGATCCAAAAGTTTAAGCACCTTGGTGATCGTTAGTGTCATTGGCAGTCATCCCGTATTCAACAAGGTTGATCACCATTGGGCCTTGATTGGATGATCCTTGTCAGTGTTCGACTTCAGCACATTATTAACATTGGAAGGATGTGCTCGTACCTTAGGTCCCATTAGCCTTATTGGTGGGTCTATGCATGCTTGACAGATGTTTTCCTTAATTGACATATGACTAGGCGACTCTCTTCCATGTGTCGACTTTGACACAATTTCCACTGGGGTAGTGTACATGATAGATGGGTGGTAGGTAACAATTGTGGAAGGGCATGTATAGGTAAGATCTATTTTCATCCGATCAGTTGAGGCACCATGCATATTTGACAACATTGCCCACAAGATAGGCACAATGATTGGTATATTGTTTTTCACAGATCATCATTTGCAAATACAGGTGTAGAGATCTTGAGATTCTCAACATCCCTCAGGGGGATCCTATCCCCTTAAGTTTCCATTGTTAACCCCCAGATTTGCCCCTTTGCAAATTGGAGAGTTAAAATCCATCTTACTTCATCAGGCTGGTGTTTATAGTTGGTTTCCATAGAGAAATTTCATGAGTCAAAGGTTGGTTCCTACAAATTTTATATGCAGGATGGTTCATTGATATGATCCGTGTTTAGAGTCAGAGACACTACACAGGTTTTTCATCAGTTTTGGAAGAGATTGTTATTTTTAACATTTTTCCCACATTTTAGGAGGTAGAGTTTGGAGGTCTGCATGGAAGTAATGGTTACGTATTTGGAGTCCTTGCGAGTTCATGATTCAAATGAGCCTTTTTAGGGTGACATGCATGATACTTTCTATTTTTAGTAGTTCTAGTTCAAAGGCTTGCATGTTGATTATGAGTACGTATTCAAATTCCTTGTGAAAAATTGAGTCTGATGAACCTAATTTCGATGACATGCAATCATTTTCTATTTTTAGCAGTCAGCCATGCAGGGTGACACGTGGAATCCATGCAAAAGAGACACATGGCACCTCTTAGGAGGTATCAAGTGGCAACTTCAAATTGTGCCATGTGGCAATTTATGGGAGTGACAAGTGGCAAGCATTAGAGTTGACTGGATGTGTGCTTGAGTCATCCAAGGTGCATGCATGAGTCAATTGAGGGTGATTAAGGCGCATGCATGGAATAGGGAGTGAGGTGGTGCATGGGGGAGTTAGCGAGGTTCCTTGTTTGAGTTAGCTGGATACATGCATCAGTTAGTTGGATTTAAATTTGACGCCTTGATCTCTTGCGGATTGGAATGGAGACACTTCACCCCAATTCATCAACAGTCAACTAAGAGCATCTCTAGTGAACTAAGGCGCATGAGGGATGACTCCACTTGGGCTAAGGGCATGCCTTGTTTTTCTCTTCAGTTCATCATCAGTTAAAAAAAGGGTGTCTCCACTTGGGCCAAGTGCATGGCCACTCCACTCCACTCCACTTAGACTAGGATGCATGGACACTTCACTACACTCCATCAACAATTTGATAAGGAGTATATTCACTTGGAAAAATCACATAAGGGGGAGAACTACACTCAATTCATAAATTCACATTGGCTTAAGAAGACTCCTTGCATGGTTAATTTGACCTCAATAATCGGAAAAAAAAAAAGAGGAGGTCGC
>JZKD02S0231237.1:70593-84108 GCA_000966675.3 Picea glauca
TTAAGGTTGGGGGGGGGGGGATTTTTCTTGGCAGCAACATTCTTCTCCCATTCTCTATTCTTCTATCTTCTACTATGTGTGTAAATTTTCCAAACCCTAGGTGACTATTATCCTAATCTTATTTATTAAATAAATCAAAGCTCGTATTTACTCAATAACAGAAATAAAAATCTGAGCATGCATCAATCACACAGATGGTAGGAAAAAGTAGTGGAAGCATAAAACATGAAACAAGAAATTTGTCCTTCAAATCAACTTATCATTAATGACTCAAAACTTACAAGGACACCTCAATAATGAGTTTTTTTACCTATTGAACGAGAAAAATACAAAATAGGTCTGAGAAACCTACAATACGACTCTATCTGCGTGAAATTCGTTGTATTCATGAAGAATGTATGTGTCTTTACCCTCTACCTTGACTTTCCTTTATACCTTAGTTGAAACCTTAATCTACCAAAACCCTAATCTCTCGGTGAGATCAACAATTGACATTAGTTTAAATCAATGATGCATTAAAAATGCACTTTATTAGATTCAATAGCTAATTAAAAGACTTTCTCTTTATAAATAAAGTGAATTACAAAATAGATTTGACTTGGACAACTTCACGCATGTTTGACACAAAACCTATGCGAAAGTTCTTGTCCGAGCTACAAACATCAACACTTACTCTTAGCAAGGAAGGAATTATGTACCAATCCAAGTTTGTCCTTGAATGTTTCAAACTTCCCTTTTGTTAAGGGCTGGTTAGAATATCTGCAACATGTTGATCTATGGGTACATACTAGAGCTTCATTGCTCCTTTTTTAATCATGTCTCGAATGAAGTGATACCTAATCTCTTTGTGCTTGGACCTGTCATGAAATACTGGATTCTCAGAGAGTTTGATACAACTATGAATATCACAGTAAATGACTATGGGATCTAACTCCTTATCAAACAATCCTACTAGTAACTTGCAAAGCCAATTGGCTTCACAATTAGCGGTACTAGTTGCCATATACTCTACCTCTACTGAGATAAGTGCTACTAAAGTTTGCTTCCTGCTGAACCAAGATATCGTCGTTGATCCCAAGCTAAAGCAACATCATGAGGTGTTCTTCCTGCATGTTGCATTGCCTGCCCAATCTGAGTCTGTATACCCCTACAACTTCACCTCACCATCTTCAATATATATCAACCCATACTCCCTTTTTTGCCTCTCAAGTATATGAGCATGTTTTTTGTTGCTACCCAATGCTTCGGCCTCAGCTCCACCATGAATTGGCTCAAGGTGTTCATTGCAAAACATATTTTTGGCCTAGTGTTGACTAGATACATCAATGAACCTATCAACTACCTCTACAATGTGGGATCCACAGTATATGAATCCAAAGTAGTGATTTTCTTCAGGTTAGCAATCATAGGTGTGGCCATGTGTCTATAGTCCTCCATTTGGAATCTCTTCAGGATCTCAACTGCATACTTACCTTGGCCAAGGAAAATCTCCCCTGGTCTTTGCCAAACCTCCAACCCCAAGAAGTAATGCATCATGTCAAGGTCCTTCATCTCGAAATCAGCTTCCATATTTTCCTTGCACCTTGCTATAAGCTTCTTTGATCCTAGAAGGAATATGTCATCTACATACAACACCAAAATGAGGAGATTAGCCTCAACAAATATGAAATATAAGTTGGGATTTGTTTCACTTTTGGTGAAGCCCATACTCTACAGGTATCCATAGATCTAGGAATACCATGCTCTTGATGCCTGCTTGAGTCCATACAAGGCATTTTTCATCCTGCAAACATGGGACTCCTTCCCACTGATCACAAAGCCCTGAGGTTTCTCTATGTACAATTCTTCCTCAATTATCCCATTGAGGAAGGTTGTCTTTACATCCATATGATGTATCCTCCATCCCATAAAGGAGACTAAGGACATCACTGCTTTAATGGAAGTGTACCTAGCAACTGGAGTGAAAGTCTCCTCGAAGTCCACTCCCTCCTTCTAGGAGAACCCTCTCACCACAAACCTCGCTTTGTACTTCTCGACGTTGTCATCTGCAACATGCTTGATCTTGTAAAGCCACCTGGAACTCACCACTGACTTCCCCTCTGGTCTTGGCACAATGTCCCATACATCATTCTTCATGATGGAGGTGTACTCCACCATGGCATCCTGCCATCCCTGTTAGTGTGTTGCCTCCTTATATCTGGAAAGATCAAAATATGTGATGTTGCTCATCAATGTCATTTAGTTCGGAAACTTCTTTGGAGATTCTTTGGAGGTCCACTCTTCTTGAATGTGCTTCAAGGAGACTCTACGTACTCTTGAGCATCCCTCAACCTGTAAGTGAACCATCAAGGTATCCTAAAAAAATGGAAGGATCCAATGGCTCCTCATCTAAAGCATGTTGTCATGAACTAGAGTCCGTTGGTGACCCAAGCTCGACCTTCGAAGCTTCATGTTCCTCGTCTTTTGTCACTGGAATAGGCTTATGAGACTTCCTATAACCAAAGTCCTTATCAAACTTCACATCCCTGCTTATGATTGTCTTCCTTTGATATGGAATGAAGACCATGTAGGCCTTTGAAGTCTCACTGTAACCCACAAACAAACCCTTCTTGTTGGAAGGCTCCAACTTGGTCCTCTTCTCTACATGTACATGAATATAAACTCGAAAACCAAAAATGTGAAAATGACTCACCTCTGGTTTTACACTAGTGAATGCCTCCTTTGGTGTCTTGTCCTCCGAGATCCTGTGCGAACACTTGTTCTGGATGTAGATTGTTGTGTTGCATGCTTCTAACCAAAGAAACATCAGCAAGTCCTAGTCATGAATCATGGCCTTAGTAGCCCCTATGATGGATCAATTATTCCGCTCTACAACTCCATTATGTTGTGGGTTGTACAAAATAATCAACTCCCTCTTCATCCCTACCTCTTTGCAAAAACCCTTGAACTCCTTGGAGGTATAATCACCCTCATTTTTCGATCTCAAAACCTTGATCTTCTTCCCTGTCTGGTTCTCAACAAGAGCTTTGAACTCCCGAAACCCGCTAAAGACTTCGTCCTTGGTATTTAGGAAGTAGATCCAAGTTTTGCGAGAGAAGTCATCAATGAAGGAAACATAGTGCATGCTTCATGTGATTGGTGCTACTGACATTGACCCACAAACATCTCAATGCACTAATCTAGGATCCCCTTAGACCTATGCTCATTGCTTGGAAAAGCAGCCTTGGCATGCTTTCCAATCATGCATCCTCTACATACACCCTGCTTCTCAATACTGAAATCTAGAAGACCTGTGACTATCTCCCTCAGAATAGGAAATGCCTTGTGATGTAGGTGCCCTATCCTCTTATTCTGCAACTCGCACAAGTTGTCTGCGTTATGAATTAGAGCTCAAACAAGTTCACCCTAAAACCTATATAAATTTCCTTCCTTAACCCCTATCACTCGTGCTGCTTTTGGGCTAGATTCCTTCGGCCTAATAAGAACCTATTCATTTTTTAACTCTACTACATAACCCTTATCCTCCATGACCGAAACTGAAAGCAAGTTTTTCCTGAGATCTAGAACAAACAAAACATTATCAAATTCTAAAGAGTTACTTGACTGGAGTTGGAAAGGAATGGTACCAATTCCTACTATTGGATACTTGGCATCATCACCAAGCTCGACTTGAACTCTTGAGACATGCTCTGTTAGACTTGAAAATAGTTCTCGGGCTAATGCCATATGCATCAATGCTCCACTATCCACATACCATGTGTTCTTCAAAATTGTGTTGGAAGAGAGGCAAGCTACCATTGAGAAATCCTTCTCGAACCTGAAGGCAAACTTGTTCATTTGAGTTTCAGTTGAGGTTGCTACCTATTGTTGTTGTTTTCCTTCACCCTTCTTCTTTGGACACTGTGATGCATAATGGTTGTTCTTATGACATATGAAGCCCTTGATTTTACTCAAATCCTTCTCCCCTGGCTATGAGGTTGGCTCCTCACTCTTTCCCTTACCCTTGTTGGGTCCTTCACCTATGCCCTTCTTCGCTTGACCAATTATGGTATGGTCATTGTCACCTCCTTGTCTATTTCCCTTTAACTCCATCTGAGTTTCCTCTTGGATACAGTCATCCTACAGTCTTTCCCATGATTTTCTCCAGCACAAAGTCCCTGGACAAATGTTTCCCATTGAGGTGAGAATCCATTCAATGCCCTGTTTACTAGCTCTTTGTCCTCAACCTTCTCCCCAACTGCTGCAAGCTAGTCACGAATTTGTGTGACCTGCATTAGGTAATTGGTGATGGTGTATGATTTTGTCATCTCAACAGATTTGAGTTTGCTATGCAATATCATCTTCATGTTAATGTTCTCACTCTAGTAGAGGCTTACTGGTGCATCGAACAATCTCCTTAGCATTCTTCTTCTCAGATACGTGAGGGATCAAGTGATTTTTAATGGAATCCATGATCATTCGCTTGGATTTTACATCCTTCTTCTTGTGAGTTGTCAAATCATGTGGATCTGTCAATGTAGCAACTACATCCTTGACGATATCCCAGAGGTCATTTTCTTCTAATGGAAGAGTTACCTTGACTTTCCATGATAGGAAATTTGCAGCACCACCAAACCTATCCTCAAACCTGGGGTTATTTAATGTCATTCCTGAGATCTACTACAAAAACTTCCAAATCTGAAAATTAGTTTTGAAACCCTCTTACTACTGGTCCTTCCTTGTAGTTGATTCACCGCTGCAAATCCTAAAGAATCTCAATCAGAGAAATATGCTCTGATAACATGTAAAGTTTCCAAACCTTAGTTGATTGTTGCCCTGTGATTCTTTATTAAATAAATTAGAGCTTTAATTTACTCAATAACAAAACAAAAAAATATAAGCATGCATCATCAATCACACAAATCATTGGAAAATACAGCGGAAGCATAAAACATGAAACACAAAATCTATCCTTCAAATCAACTTATCATTAATGATTCAAAACTTATAATGACACCTCAATAATGAGGTTTTGTACTTGTTGAATGAGAAAACTACAAAACAGGTCTAAGAAACATGTGGTACGACTCTGTTCGTACAAGTACGAAATTTACTGTCTTCGTGAAGAATGAATGTGTCTTTACGCTCTACCTTGACTTGTCTTTATACTTTTGTTGAAACCCTAAACTACCAAAACTTTGATCTCTCGATGAGATCAACAATTGAGATTAGTCTAAATCACTAATACATTAAAAATACACTTTATTAAACTCAACAACTAATTAAAATACTTTCACTTTATAAATAAAGTGAATCAAAATAGATTTGACTTAGACGACTTCACACAGGTTTGACACAAAACCAACCTGTGTGGGAGTTCCTATCCGAGCTACAAACATCAACATTGTGCAAGGGATATCATTGGATTAGTTTTGTATCTATCTCTATGGTGCAATCAACCTTATGATTAATACAAAATAAAGTTTGACTATGCCTTCTTTCCTGCTCTTGGAACTTGTTGGTACATTGTTCTTTCTTTGCATGGCATTCTAGAAGTTCTTAGGCCTTTATTTTGTTAATATTTATCACTTCGAGTGCCTTTCTATCTCTTTTCTTTACCATTCTTAAGCTATTGCAAACGAAAATTTTCCTCTAAATTATCACAGACTTTTTCTCATCTCATCTTTGGTTGTTTGATTGCATGCCAAGGATTATTTTATGTGTTGTTTTACAGGTTTATAAGCGGATTTACAGGGTAACTTCAGCGCATGAGCAGCTAGGGTCCCCCCGAGGTTGGTTGGAAAAGAACCAGCCCAAACGGAGAGGAGATTTGTCGGTGACAATTTCGGCAAGATCTACTATATGTTAACATTGATTTCTCACTGCAGATTTCTGAAGTCGTTCCATTTCCTACAGTGCAGATTTTTGTGCTAACCGAAATGTACCTGGGCCAGTTGTAGTAAACTCCCACTGATCCACCACTGGACCAGTCTAAACAACCAAGAGATTCACTGCTGTCATTATATAATAAGTTTCTATAAACTGTTTGGATCAGGTAACTAATATCCCAATATTTTTGTGGCTGGCATAAATTAATTGATACGTTATTTTGTGTAGCAGATGATGGAAATACAATACTTGATGATGATGCTTAAGGTTATGCATGGCTGGAGGAGGTAGAAAGGCCAGATGATTTTTTGGTTAGGGGAGCACCATATAAAGCCAAAGGTCCACAAATTGAAGCTTGACAAGCGTTGTGCTTGTAGCCATTCTCTAGTACCTAAAGAGACCACTTTAGTAAGCTGTAAATACTAAGTCTTCAAGGTAAAAACGTAGTCGTCTACGTTGGTCAGGCTGATATTAGACACAGAACATTGCTATCATTTAATAATGGATTAGCTTTGTGCTTGTAGCCATTCTCTACTACCTAAAGTGGCCACTTTAGTAAGGTGTAAATACTAAGTCTTCAAGGTACAAACTTAGTTGTCTACGTCGGTCAGGCTGTTATTAGACACACAACATTGCTCTACTTTAATAATGGATTGTATATTTTAAATCTTGTTGATATTTTGTAGTCTCAAATAGGTTTGCAAAATAAGAGCACAACAATTTTTGGGGGGAACATCCAAATTGCAGTATGCTTGGATGGTTAAACTTAAGAAGCTAAATGCCACAATTTCATTGAAATAATTTGTACTAAATGTGAGATTTTGAAGGCTTAGAATGGTTTGAATCTAGCAAGATGTTAATGTCTATCTTCTACATTTTATACTGCAAATGAAGGTTTCTGATGATGCGTAAGTTAAAACACAAACTATTGTTATGTGACCAAATTCAAGCTAACTCAGATGTAATGCAGTTTAACAACAGAAGTCGCACAGAATGGTGGACGGAAAATAATGGCAAGGGTATTGAAAGGTGTCAATATAAATCTTGCAACCATTAACAACAAAGGCGTGTAGGAAAAGATAAAGACTGCACGTGGGAAATGACAAAACACTCTAGTGTTACCATGTTCTCATAGGTGGGGTTATAATTTAAGGCGGGTAAATGAAATAGTTGCTGAATCCACCTAACGGAAATCTAATAGAGTTTTCCTATGATCACAAGTCATATATTTCCTCTTTTGTTGACTTTTTAACTATCTGACTATGCTGGAAAGAGCCTATCTCCAGCCATGTTCATCTTCCTCCTCTCTGTCAAACTGAACTGCTATTGGCCATCTCATTAAAAGTTAATGTTTGTGCCAGCAGATGCAGCCTTCATCCAATCTGATCATTCTCCAGTTTGAGGACTTTCTTCAATCAAATTGGATATGTTCAAAATAAGTATCGAATAGACCAGATTCAGCCCAATCAGCAATAACTTATTAAGCATGCATTAATCCCAACATGCAAACATTGAATCCAATTATCTTCTACAAATTGAATCTTCTACGATTGAATCCTGTGTCATGAAATCTCAGAGCTTTCAAGTTTTTTAGTTATAAGAGGTAGCTTTTATTTGTCACATGTGAGACATCTCTAAAGTGTGTTGAATTGTTCAACTCAAAGAGGGGTTCTTTTCCTAAAAACAGAAAACCTACCCACATAAAATGCTAACTTTTTCGGAAAAGCCTCTTGAGACTTTATAAATCAGCCATAACTGCAAAGGATTTAGCTTTAAGTACATAATAATCTGTAAATTTTTAAGGCTATAGCTGTTTGAGGCATTGTGTTTGTCATGGGTAAATGCGACGAGGAAGTGCTATGATGTGTGTGTGAAATACATCTCTATTGGTAGTGATTTGAAATTGGTTATATAAAGTGAAGAGCCTATTGAATAGTAGTCATTGGAGCAGAATCAACTTTGCAGGACGTACACATAAGAAACATTAATTTTAACCCTAAGATTAGAAGAACACTGAGTTATTAACAAGGACATTGGTTTGTATGGTGGGTTGTGTTAGCGCTGGAGGTCACTCCTAGATTGCTTGCAGGAGCAGAGCCCAGCGCCCATCAGTTTTTAATGTCACGGTTTAATAGATGGGTGATCAAATGGAGATAAAGACTCAAGGGAATACTACTCTAACTCAGGGACTGTGTATGGGACGTAAGTAACAAAGGAGGTCTCGACTTAACTTCAGCCAGTGGGTTGATTAAAAGGTGAATAGGTGGAAGACTTGATAAGGAGAGTGAACAAACGGCTCTGGGCAACAGGCTTACTGCGGTTTGTAGGAGAAAAACTCTGAATGCAGGATCCTCCTGGTTCAGGGCTTCAAGAAACTGAAAAGAAGACTTGATTGGATCCTCCAGTTCCAAGTCACTCAGCGCTGGGAAAATCACAAGAACTGGTTAAAGACAGCGCGACCATTACAGTGATCCATTACAACATCATCCTATAATGGCTACAGCTTGACTGGATCCTCCAATTCCGAGTTGCTCTAACGCAGTGTAAACAAAGACGTAAAAGGAAACTGGCATTCATAAAGCGAGAAGTCTCAAAAGTCTATACATGACCAGAATTACAGTGCTTCATTAAAACATTACAATCGGGAGCTCTGCTCAACCATTGATAGCTTACAAAATGGCCAAAAATGCCTACATATACTTCAGCCAAAATCCGCCTGGTAACAGTATCTCAGGACTTTTAATGGGGGGTCGTTTCCTCAATCAAATCTGTCCTCTAGACTCCTGTCATATGCTTCTTCAATTCAGCATGGCTCACGCCAGGGGGTAGCTGAGCCTCTTTTAATGTTTGAATTAGCGTGCTCAGGCTCTCTTGGCGAGGTGAAGACTCGGTGTGACCTTTCTGCAGAGAATCGGTACAAAGGGACCCTCCTGGGTAAACTCCGGCCAGAACCTCCATACTCTGCAATAAATGGAGGGTTCACCTACCTTCCTTATCCTTTTCTACTGAGCCGAAACGACTCCTTGAATTCCCTTGGGAAACACTGCTGCAACAACCCGATCCACAGGTCCTTTCCAATCTCTTCACGACCTTCAGCACCTGACCATGGTCATCCCTGACTCTGTATCGGGGATCGAGGTTTCACGATTCCTGCTGTCAAGAGTTCTTGACCCTTTGAATTCCCGATCACCGATTCTCCGATGAGCACGTGCATGGGTTAGCCCTCCTGGCTATACTATCATCCATATGACCACCTCTTATGTGACCCGAGCCGAACCTCTGTCGGGGTTTCGGCGTTTTTGATGCCTCGATACACAAGTGCCCGGGAGTCGCGATTCTCCGATTGGCGATGGCTCCTTGCGCGCTAGCCCCCTGACTATGCCCTGGTCCAAATGACCGTTACCACATGCCCGCGGTTGTATAGCCTTCCATCGGAGTTTCGGGGTTTGCGAGGTCAATGTTCACGCGTCCTCCAGATTCGTGATTCCCTGATCCCCGATGGCTCATGGCCATTGACATGTCAACGGCCCCTTCCCCAACTCGAAAGCTTGCCACCTGTCCTCTGTCGACTTCCGTGGCCCCATATTCTTGGTGTCGGGATCCTCCCTGCTAACGCTGATCTCCTTGCCACGCGTCCTTCAGATGAACGGTCCCTATTAATTCTGGGGGATTCGGGACTCTCGCTGCCTGGTTTTTATTTCTCGTCCCCAGACAAGAAATATCGCTAACATTTGGCTCCATGGGGGATAGAGTCGTCCCTGCGATGCTCTAAGAACACTTTTGCAGATTCAGTGCCTTCCTGTTGGGCTATGGAGTCAGGCTCAAAACCTCCCACTGCTGAAAATACAAGCCGAAAAATAAAAGCAACAAAGAGCAAAAAATACAATATTTACAAAAGATAGGAGCCATGGATGGCTCAGACAATATATTTTTTAAGAAAATGCCCATTCACTGGGCCGCCGAACACCTCTTCACCCTCCAAATCCTGCGACCGATATGTGTTGTTTGAAAACACTTCAAGGATCCTGAAAGGCCCAAACCAGAGGGCATCAAACTTATTGTGCTTGCCCCTGTCCTTCCTGGGCGCGTCCCATTTGAGCACCAGATCACCCTGCTCGAATTCTTTCTTTCTGCCCCTCCCGTCAAAAACCTGCTTGACCTTCTGCTGATGATCGTAGGCCTTGTTCATGACCTGCTCTCTAACCTGTTGTATTTCCACCATCTGGTGAATCCGTCTGACCATATGGTCAGGCTCTCCGTCAATGTCCTGGAGGAATTTCRCCACTGATAAAGYGAGYTGAGTCGGGAAAACRGCCTMTGTTCCGTAAACAAGTTGGAATGGTGAGACGCCCAGGGACTTCWTAGTTGTCACCCGATCAKCCCATAGAGMAAATTTGAGCTTCGAATCCCAGGCCCTTTTATTGTCTTCCAGTAATTTCTTAATGATCTTGATCAGACTTTTATTGGAAGACTCTGCCAATCCATTCCCCTGAGGATAATAGGGAGTAGAGTGAATCAGCGAAATCTCAAACTGTTCACAGAACTTGACCAGAGGCTCAGACCTGAAGGGGGCGGCGTTGTCAGTGACAATCTTGCTAGGGCAGCCAAACCTGGCTATGATGTCCTCCAGTAAGCTGATAATTGCTTTGTGAGAAGTGCTCCTAGTGGGGACAGCCTCTATCCATTTGGTGAAATAATCTGTCGCCGTGAGGATCCATCGGTGTTGGCCACTTGAAGGAGGATGAATCTCTCCAATGAAATCCAATCCCCACTGCTGAAAAGGTGTTGAAACCACTACAGGATTTAGTGGCAGAGATTTGAGTTGCTGCTTACCGGAGAAATTCTGGCATTCAATGCAGGCTCTGACCGCTCTGCAGACATCAGGGAATAGAGTGGGCCAGTAATATCCATCTCGAAGGATCTTATGGGCTGTGGTCTTCCAAAAATGATGCCCCCCACAAAGGCCGCTGTGGAAATCAAATGTAACTTGCCGGGCTTCTTGTGGGTCTAGGCATTTTAAAAATACCCCTAAAGGGTCCTTCCAGTACAGGGTTTGGTCGATGAGGCAATACCTGACCGCCTTGATCTTTAGAGCCCTTGCTCTGCTTTTCTCCATCCCATCAGGAGGCCTCAATTCTTGCAGAAAATACAAGATATCCTTGTACCAGGGGCATGCTGCTAGTGATAAGTCAGTCTGAGAATTCTTGCCGGATGATTCAGCTTGCGGGCTTTCTGAACAGACGTTGATGGAACAAATCCCCAAAGATTTGCAATTTGATTCGGCTAGCAGCTTGGCTAAACCCTGCCCCTTTATCAACTTGGTGGGCTTAATCTCCAGATTGAATTCTAGGATCTTAGCGATCCATTTACCCCTTCTTCTGTCTATGTCGGGTTGTATAAGAATATCCTTCACAGAGGTTGAAGGAACATATGCATTGATCTTTGAGTGCAAGACATAGACTCTGAAAGCCTTGAGAGCTTTCACCAAGGCATAGGCCTGCTTGTCCATGATCTCGTATCGGAGCTCTGCATCCCTCAGTGCCTTGCTGAAGAAGGCGATGGGCTGCTCACGTCCTTCCTCATTCCTTTGCAATAAAACTGCCGCCACCGTATCAAAAGAAGCGAAGGAGAAAATTATAAACTCTTTGGAATAGTCCAGACTGATAAGCACAGGCGCCTCAGTCAACGCCCTTTTAATTTGCTCAAAAGAGGCCCTGGGCTCAGCGGTCCATTTCACTTCGTTTCCTTTCCTGAGCATGGCCGTGATGTGTCTCACTAGCTCGGCAAAATTCGAGACAAATCTCCTTAAAAAATTAATTTTCCGCCAAAAGGCCTAAACCTCTTTTTTGGACCTGGGAAGTGACAAGGCTTGAATCGCCTCCACCCTGCTAGGATCAATTCTCACTCCCTTTGTCGATACTATATGCCCCAATAACTTCCCCTCCTTCATAGAAAACAGAGACTTCTTGGGGTTCAAAGACAGGCCGAACCTCCGACACTTCAGGAAAACTTTCTTCAAGTGGCGGCAGTGCTCCTTATCTGTCCTGGAGAAGACCGTGACGTCATCAAGATATATTACCACAAACTGGTCCTTCTCCCCGATGAAGGCTATGTCCATGGCCCACTGAAATGTTGCTCCTGCATTCATCAACCCGAAAGGCAGTTTGGCATACATGAATGTGCCCCAAGGAGTGGTGAAGGTCGTTTTTTCCCTGTCTTCAGGCATGACTGATATCTGATTGTAACCAGAGAAGCCGTCAATCATGGATATTCTAGAGGCACCAGTGACCTTCTGCAATATGTGCTCCATGTTGGGCAGGGGATAATTGTCTTTCCTCGAGCTCCTGTTCAGGTTCCTGAAATCAACACAGAGTCTGATCTCGCCACTTTTCTTCCTTACCGGGACCAAATTAGCCACCCAGTCGGAATATCTCAAGGGGACAATAATCTGGGCGTCTAGCAGCTTCTTCACTTCTTTCTCCGTGACAGGTAGCAACATGGGATTTATCTGCCTCAGCTTCTGCTTGAATGGCTTAGCGTCCTCCTTCAGCGGGATCTTGTGTTCAATGACTGACGTGTCATACGTTTTAAGGTCTTCGTAGGTCCATGCAAATACATCAGCGAATTCTTTCAGCAGCTTGGTATATTCGGCCCTCTGCTCCTTGGTCAAACTCGTTGACAGCTTGACAAACTTAGGCTCCTCTGGTGTGCCGATGTTGCACTCAGCTGTGTCAGCATCATCACCGGACACTCTCCCCTTTATTGCCACGTCATTCCCGTCGAACAACCTCTCTAATGGGACCAGTCCCCTTGGGATGTTATTGTTAGGCAATTGAATAATGTCATGCTTCGCTATCTTACTCAACAACTTACCCCCATCGAGCTCTTCCTCGGAGGCAGGATCTTGGTCGATATGCATCTCTGAGAATTCTTCGGCAGTCTCCAAGAACCTCTTGATCTCGAGATTGTACTCAAACACCTTCCAATGTTTGATGTTGTCAGGTATGGAAGGCCTGTATTTTACTTCTACATCGTACCTCAATTTGGGCGGCAAGGGTACTTTGAAAATGCTCGCTGATGTTGCCAGGGAGTCTGCGACTATATTATCTTCTCTCGGGATGAAAGAAATATTAAATGCTGAGAAGAAATTATCAATTAGATCCCACGCCTCATTCCTGTAACTCCTGAGTCGGGGATGCTTGGCCTAATATATGCTTCTGATCTGCTGGACTACCAGCTCGGCATCTCCGAACACTGCTATCTCTTGAATTCCCATCTCCCTTGCGGCTCTTAATCCCAGGATAAGAGCTTCATACTCTGCCACATTGTTAGTGGTTTCGAATTCCAGCTTATATGACAGGGATGTGGTCTCCTGAGCAGGTGACACAAGAACCACCCCAGCTCCAGCGCCATCTCGGGAACAAGCTCCATCGAAAAACATTTTCCAGATTGGGGTGATGGAGGGAGAGGCTTCGGGGGAAACAGTGGGTTGCTTTTTGAGTTTGAGAGGAGGCTCGGGGGTATGGGTGAGTTGTAGTAAACTGGAGCCTAAATCAGTGTCCAAGGCAAAGATGGGATGATTGGTAGGGTTGGCTTCATCGCTGATTATGTAGGCCAATTGAGCTTCCCTGTAGAGTCTTCTATGTT
>JZKD02S0231237.1:87350-105374 GCA_000966675.3 Picea glauca
GACTCGGTGTGACCTTTCTGCAGAGAATCGGTACAAAGGGACCCTCCTGGGTAAACTCCGGCCGGAACCTCCATACTCTGCAATAAATGGGTGACGCGAGGGTTCACCTACCTTCCTTATCCTTTTCTGTTGAGCCGAAACGGCTCCTTGAATTCCCTTGGGAAACACTGCTGCAACAACCCGATCCACAGGTCCTTTCCAATCTCTTCACGGCCTTCAACACCTGACCATGGTCATCCCTGACTCTGTATCGGGGATCGGGGTTTCGCGATTCCTGTTGTCAAGAGTTCTTGACCCTTTGAATTCCCGATCACCGATTCTCCGATGAGCGCGTGCATGGGTTTCATCCATATGACCACCTCTTATGTGACCCGAGCCGAACCTCTGTCGGGGTTTCGGCGTTTTTGATGCCTCGATACACAAGTGCCCGGGAGTCGCGATTCTCCGATTGTTGATGGCTCCTTGCGCGCTAGCCCCCTGACTATGCCCTGGTCCAAATGACCGTTACCACATGCTCGCGGCTGTATAGCCTTCCATCAGAGTTTCGGTGTTTGCGAGGTCAATCTTCACGCGTCCTCCGGATTCACGATTCCCCGATCCCCGATGGCTCATGGCCATTGACATGTCAACGGCCCCTTCCCCGACTCGAAAGCTTGCCACCTGTCCTCTGTCGACTTTCGTGGCCCCATATTCTTGGTGTCGGGATCCTCCCTGCTAACGCTGATCTCCTTGCCCCGCGTCCTTCGGATGAACGGTCCCTATTAATTCTGGGGGATTTGGGACTCTCGCTGCCTAGTTTTTATTTCTCGTCCCCAGACAAGAAATATTGCTAACAGGTTGGTGATGCATTTTAGCACTTCCATGTTGAGGAACATTTCATATGATGGTTGCATCGACCAGAGGCCCGAAGGATTTTTGTAGGTTAGCATATTAGAAATTCTGTTTGCATCTTTCGTGGTGAGATTTGAAGGTTCGGAGTTGAGCAAATCATCTGGTTTTTCTTCGCACTTTTTGATGATTAAACTTGAGGATTTCAGGTAAGCATGTGGGAATCTTTTTCCCCTTTCTATTTGTCCGAGTAGGACACAAGTTGAGAACATTTACTCATCTCTCGGTTAATGTGTAGTCCATTCCCCATTGGAGAGGCTTGATGTCATGATCTAGGATTTGTGACTAGAATCTATAGAGAGATCCCTTGCTTTTCTTTCCTCCTGAAAAGATAGTACTCAATTGCCAGTTTCGATTGTTTGTGAGATCCCAGAGCTGCAGATTCTTCTGCAAAAGGAATGCTTATGCAGGTTTTGGGAGGCTTTATACTATAAGGGCAGATAGAGATAATCAATGATTGCATAGAACCTAGGTCACCTGACATGGGGACACTGGGGGTATGGATGTCCGACATGGGGCGCATATGTCACCCCCACAAGGGGGCATGGTGGCATGAATATATATATGTTAAAATCACAGAAATAAAATAGGCATAAAGATGTAAATTTTTGAACATTTAAAAAAATAAAACTACAATGCATCAAGCACACAATAATACACCATAGATCGTAGATATAGAACCATGAACATTGGTTTTCTTATCTAATGTCATCAAAATGTATTACATAGATAACATGATAGATGTGAATGCCAATGGTAAATACAAAATAGGGTAGAAGAATCTCATAGCTCATCCTCTTGGATATCAGAATCAAAATCATCAATGTCACCACCACTGACATCGCCATTGTGCTCTCCTTCCTTCTCCAATGTATCCAGTCCAAGGGATGCATTTGTTGGTGTCATAGATGACCCCTCAAGGGGATAACCATCATCAAAGTGATCAATTCTAGATCTGGTGCATTAAGATCCAAGTACTGATACTTTGATAATAACTGATCAATGGCAACGAAGACACATTAGCCATTGGCCAACATCAAGGCATGCATGCCCTATGTGTCAGACATACAGAGAACACATTCCCTAATCAGGACAAGTCAGTTTACAAGTGTCCCAAGTGTTCTAGCATCCAACAAGGCAACACAGGACAAGTCAGCTTACAAGTGTCCCAAGTGTTCTAGCATCCAACAAGGCAACACAGGACATGTGGCCTAAAAGGAGAGTGGCCTGTTTCAAAGCATCGAACTTAGTTTCTGACCGTTGACTGCCACTTTATAGGTTTGCAGCTGTACCATATTTTACTATATGTTTTCTTCATTATTTTTGCACTAAATTTGAAGGTACCCTACCTGCTCTTTTGTTGCGTATGTCTAATGTCTTTTGGTAGTCGTGGACATCAATATAATAACCATTTATTAAGGTTGACACCTGTCTGTGAAGATGTTTGTTAAATACATATTGCTATACATGATTGCTGTCTTCATTCCAAATGTTGTCTTTATTTACTAGCATTCACCAGATCTAGATTGCCTAATTATTCACTTAATATACCAAAGATTGAAATTTTATTCACTTTGCTTTTCTAACAAAATGAGGGTAGACAACTAAAAGCATTAAAAGACAACCAAAAGAAGAGAATATGAGTTTCCCAGTTAATTTATTTTAGTTAACATCGTCTCTTTAATTGACAAGCACATGCACATGCAATTGGAAGTAGTTTTCAATTAGGTCTGACTGATGTTAATGCCAGCATGTGATAAAGGTGTAACATATAAAATTGGTGTAATAACCTGTAGAAATTAGAGTGAAGAAAGAGAGCTACTTTTGTGTGGTAACTAAATAATACTGAAACCCAAATATAAAAATTATTAAAATGGATCGTCTCATAATGATTACTGTGATCACATGGCAGCATGTTATCTCAAACAAAAGGATCAGAGCAAGACCCCGATGCTCCAGAAGGCTTTGGTCATTGCATGCTTAAAACATAAGAGTGTTGAGCTTTCTAATAGCAATTGTGTCAAACGTCCCTGGTCTGTAAACATGCTGTTCTGTTTATGCAATAACCTTAATGTACAATCAAAGGAAATATTAGAAGATATTGCATGACAATATCAAGATTTTTAGTGATGCTGTGTAATGCTCTGAATTGTATAAAAATAGAGAGTCCAGTTGAACACAAAGTAATAGTAAAATCACAAATTATTTAGAAAATTACCAAAACATTTTAGCAGTAACTGAAATGTTATTGATTCCTTTAATGGACAGTCATTAGACTCCCAAAGTCGAGAAAAGGAGGGGTTTCGACTGACATTACATTGGGTAGAATATAACTTCGATAGTGCATCTAAAGGAAATCCAGGACCGGCTGGTAACCTCTCGGTTGTATAGATAAGCTTTCTGAATGAACGGACCAATAAGCAGGCTGAAGTTGAAGCCATAGTTCTGGGGATGCTCGGCTTCAAAAGAATCATCTTCAATAGGAATTCTCAAATGCTCATCAGCCTTATGAATGGGAAGACACGCAACCCATCTTGGGATATGACCAACAAGAGTGGATGGACCAAGCAAGTGTTAATGGTGTTTCGAAGAGTACTCCTTCCAGCATGTAAAGGGAACTGCCAACAAGGTGGCAGAATGGCTAGCCAATCAGGCTATTGTGAAAAAAATCTTGTTGTCAAAAATACTTAGCATCCCCCACATGAGGGAAGAGGAAGGGGGAGACCCCTCCCTCCCTCCCTGCTTCCCATCCCATCATCTATCATTAACGAGGATGGGTGGGAATCTTATTGTCCCATTAATACGAGTTCACTCCTCAACTCCTTCTCTGGGTTGGGTGACAAGCCCCTTGTACAGATATCATATCAAAAGGTGGCGGGATGAATTTGCCACCCAACCGTACTCTCAACCACTATATCACCCTTCCATGCAGAAGAGTCCCTTCAACCAGATTTACTTTGCTCTTATAGTGTTGGTCAGAAGGATATTGCAGTATTTGGAAGCTTGGTTTGTTTGGATTTCAGCATGGTAGACCCTGCTAAGAGACTGCAGGGGCATCTAAGAAGGGAGGAGAGGGAGCCACCAGTGTTATCAGACTCACATGAATCAGCTCAACTCGACCGAGTCTGACCGATTTTTTAGCAAAACCTGTCAGAACAGTGGTTGTCTTGGCTGGAGTCCAATTCAACCATTCAGTCAATGTGACCCAACCTCTGAATTGGCTGAGTCCAATGGGGTTGACTGGGCCACTTTCCTGTGGGCCAAGTCAGCCCAAAAAACTATAAAGATACTCCCCAAATCCCTAATCCCCTTCTTATAAACACAGCCCCTACCTTTTTACCTCATACATTTCTCATTGTGAACATTTGGAGTTGTAGAATTCACTAGTTGATTGAGCGAATTTGGAGCTAGTTTTAAAGTTGGGGCTGATTTCGATGGGGAATTGATTTGCATTTGTTGTATACCCATTTTTCTACAAGATTGAGGGGATCCCATGGCTCCTACGAAGGAGTACCCTGCATGGTTGTGTCCATGGAAAAAGTTGCATGCAAATATTGTGGGAGGATAATAACTTGGGAGATACATGCACTGAAATGCCACTTGGGGCATAGTTCTATGGGAAGGAAGGCCATCGAGTGGCATCTTGATGGGAGAAGCAAGTCACATGCCACAAGCCAGACTGCTTTCAAAGGAAGAATGACAAGAAGACTTCTCCCATCCAACAACAAACTCAGAGGCACATGGAGAGGAGTATGTCAGGAAATCCATGTAGCAACAATAGGAACTTTTGCTACCACTACAAGTTGAGTGGGCATTGGGAAGCAAAGTGTTGGCAACTTCATCCAAAGCTTCACCTCAAAAGTTGCACAACCAAGACAAGGGTGTGGAGAGTGAAGGGTACAAAAGATGAAGAGTTGCCTACATCTCCAATTCAAGGAGAAGAAGTTGTACAAGGAGAGATAGCAACACAGGAGGTATGCATCACCATCAAAGAGGACATCGGGTTGATGCCAACAACCAAGGACGCACTATTCCAATTGCTACCTACAATCTTCCAATAGAAGTTTTCCTTCTTGAAGATGTGTAAAACACTGGTGCAATGAGGTCAATGACCTTTGGAGGAATTCTTGAGAACTCCATGATGTGCTTGTAAGCATGTGCAGGCACTAGAGAGTTGTTTCCATGCTGGGAAACAACTGATCCTAGAAAGATAAGGTAGGTGACACTTCCTTTTGTGGGACTGATATGTTATGGCATAGCGTGTTGGGGTCACACTAAACATAGACCAACATTCAAGTTGGCTTCATTGGCTACCAAGATGGATTGTCTCCAAGGCTGAGAGGGAGATGGGAATGGATGTTGACTGGAGAGTTTGGATCTGGAGATTGCTCAAAGTTGAGAGTTAGTGAGAAGTTTTATGCATTGTGGTAACAAGTGAGCCAAAATTAGAGCCAAGGACTAGAGCTAATAGCCAAAGCCACGAGCCATATCCAAAGTCAGAGTTGTTGCCAGGAGCCAAAGTCAGAGCCACATTCCAGAGAAGCAAACAGAAGGTACATTGATCCATAATGGTTTCCTTCGAGCTTTTGGAGAAGAAAAAGCCTCTCAATGGGGAGGTGTGATCCAAAATGGATCCCAATCAACAAATGGGTGAAAGACACAATACCTGTAAGAGACAATTTGAATTTATGAAGGTTAGCTAAAATATGTAAAAGACAATGTAAATGTAAAGACGAATGAGGTAAAAAAAAAGAGAGAGGAAAATAGAGAATTAAATGAAATAAGAAAAAAGAATAGGAGAAAACACTAAGGAAATGGAAGTGAAGGGTCATGGTTGTTGGCCTTCCCCTTACCCCCAACTCTCCCTATTTCTCTCATGAATTTCACTCGCAATGGGTCTTTTGGCCAAGAGAGGAAGAAGCATAGACAGCCATGAAAGCAATGTAACCATAGATTGCCAGAATGAAAAACTAAGACCCATTCGAAGTTGGTTTTCCTATTTGGGTTTCCAGGGTAAACATCATGTCCATTGTGTCTCGAATGGCTTGGATATTTCTCTATGTGTGAATTCATTGTGTTAAGCTATGATTTTGATGCTTGCTTCACTTCTAAGATAATGTATGGATTCCCATCTATTTTAATGTTGCTTGTAAATGAATTCCTTAGGGAAATGAAGAGCTAGCTGCTATATTCCTATTAGCAACACGCAGAAATCCATCCCCGTGTGTTTTTTGAGAAGCCAACAACTATATGATGCTCACCATTGGATTTACTCTGAAATGTGAGATATGGGGTTGCCATTAAGTGGTCGTTGCAATTTATTAGCTTGGTTTCTAATCTGATCTCTAAATTATAGGCATTCTTTGTCTATCGAGGTCGTTGGCATTGTCTTAGTCAAATTCATTTTTCTAGGTCGAGTTCCAATTACCTACGACGTTTTTCAATTTCCTGGGATGTTTTCCCACTTGCCTAGGATGTTTTCCAATTGACTGGGATGTTTTCCCACTTGCCTAGGATGTTTTCCAATTGCCTGGGACGTTTTTCAATTGTCTGGAATGTTTTCCCACTTGTCTGGGTTGTTTCCCACCTACCTAGACGTCTTCACATCTCTCCTTGGGCGATTTTACATTGCTTGTCGATTTAATTCGTGACATGGTCTACACTCTATGTGATTCGACATGAGAGAGATCCGAATAAATTAATGGCAATTGAATGGAGGAAGAAATAAACACTGGTTGAGAGTTGTAGCAGCTACAACATTGTCTTTTCCTCTTGAATGCTATATTTCATTCAACTATGCGCTCCACTTTTAAGACATTTTGCACCAAGCAGGTACAAGCAAAGGAAAGATATTACAGCAATCAAGTTATTTGATAATGAATTAGACCATCCCGTGGGACTCATGACTAACTTGTTTAATAATTTCCATGTCGATGAGGTAATATTCAAGGACACATTTTAGTTGGCAAGATGACATTGAGGTTACCACTCATGGGAAAGACCACGTTGTCTAAGTGGTTGGAAAATGGCTATCCTAGTGGAGACATGCTCCAAAGACTCAAAACTGACTTTCACTTGTCTGTGAAATTTCCTAAGGCGGAATTGTTAATCATCAAAAAAAAATTAGATCGCTACTTCTTTTTTATTTGTTTTTTATTATTTGGCATAACATCTGAATTTCAGAAATTATATATACTTCACTTGGGCCTTGAGTATTGTGGCTTCCACAATAGCTTGAGTGCCAATACAACCAATTGATTACAAGTGTGGAAATAACACCGAACTTTGTAAGAGCAACCATTTCTCTTGGGAGGCAAGCCCTTAGGAATTCACTATTTTACATGAGCTCATCATTTGGCCATTTTCTATCTTGCTAACCTTTAGTTGCAGTTTGCATACCAATGCTTGGAGGACTTGTAGGAGTTTTATTAACACATTTTGAATGCATTTGTCTTCCACTATTGGCATTGACCTTGAGCATTTGCCAAGCTTTGAAGACAATCAGTAGAGGCATTCACTTTTCCTATTGAGGCTCAACAACAAAGAAACAACTCAGAACCCTTTGGGTGTTTACAACCAATTACATTTCTAATTAAGCAATAGTGAGTTTATTAATTGCCATTGCTAGTTGGTTATTGTGTGCAGGATACACAAGAACAGAGGCCTTGTAGCCAGGAGAAAAACAAAGAAGAATCGAGATCCTTGTACAAGGAAGAGAACAAAGGCTTAGTAGCCTTTCTAAGGCAGAACACTTTGTACAAGACTGAGATAGAGCTCTTTATATAAGCCTGAGAACATAGCTCAGAAGAGACTTCCACAAAGGATACATGTTGGTGAAGCGAGTGGGCTATAAGTCCCTTGTTTACAGATCAACTAACCCTTAAGGACCTATAGAACCTAATGGAGTCATGGATTTTCACTATGTTTGTAGACCCTAAGAGTGTGCTTATCTTGATAGTCTCAACAACTGCATCCATGAGGCAGTGACAATGGAATACGATTTGGAGAACTTGTTTCTATAGGCTAGATAAATGAACCTAGAACTAAGTGTAAAGGGTTGGACATGGAAATATGTGTGAAGATCCTCCTTATCAACCCTTAGCTAATAATGATGTATCAAGTCATCAAGGGTAAATACATAGTTCTAGTAAGGCATTGAAAAACACTGTTTGTTGGGGCATTGGGGTAATATACTTATTATAGTAGGGCTTTACAAGGCCTCAAGATGTAAATACTTCGAGAAATAAGACCTTAAAAGGCCCTATCAAATAGGATATAAATCAACCCTCCATATATCTCCTTAGAAACCCTTAGCTAACTAAGAGGTATCCAATCATTAAGGGTGGGTACTTCACTCCACTAAGGCATCGAAAGACCCTATTGGGCGTTGTAAAAATTTCATTACACTAAGACTTTGCAAGGTGGTGGTCAAATTTCATTATGGTAAGGTGCACCTCAAGGGGGAAGTATAGTTACAGTAAGGCAACCCTCAAGCATTGAATACTTCTTTCTAGGCTTTGAACCCTGTCTGCTCACTGGTTGGGGTATTCCAATAAGGCTTTGAAATGCCCATTCTAGGTCAACCATCCATATATCTCTTTATAAATGCTTAGTTAAGGAAGCAAAGAAATCAACCCACCATCTCCTTAGAAACACTTAGCAAACAAAGTGAGGAAGTCAACCCTCCATCTCCTTATCGACCCTTACATAACAACATATCAAGTCATCAAAGGTGAATAAATCATTCCACCCAATAAGGTATTGAAAGGCCCTATCAATGGAGGGTGTTGAGGGTAAATATTTCATTACAATAAGGCTTTGCAAAGCCTTCAAGGAGTAAATACTAAATACTTTAAGAAATAAGACCCCGGTAGTGCATTGGAAGTAAATATTTTGTTGAGTACGGTGTCATTTCCAAATACTTGAAACACCACTTCTAAAAATCGAAACAGCAAACCCATGTTTCATGTGGTAGTGGAAACATTTCACGAAAAATCAAGAAGTGTTTCAAAATGCTTTCGGACAAGTCTAGAACTCATATTTTGGTTGTGTTATCACAAGATTTGTACTTGTGCAAATCCCTTCACAAGATCCCCAAATCTTGTGTAACTATGGAAGAATCTACCACTGTCACCTAAGTAGAGACTTTACTCGTTTTAGTGATGGAGGAGGTCCACCACAAGGGAGGCTTCCCTAGTGACCTCAAGGGATCAAATAGCAAGATTAGCCAAGTCTATAGCCCCCTATCTTGGTCACTTGTTGGTTAGGTCTAGGTCTAGGAGAGGGATAGAAGATAACGAGGTAATTGTTGTACCTGTACGAGACAAACAAAAAAATTGCAGCAATATATAGACAATTACCAAGTTATAGCATGCAATTAATGACCTCTTAGACACTAGATAATCAATGAATGCTATGGCTGTTGCAAATTACAGAGGTAAACTAATTTTATAACAGCAATTAGAACTTTGCAACAGCAGCAAATAAAAGTGCCTAGAAATGTAGCAATTCACCATGAAAAGTAAGCATTCAACAAGCATATTATTATCCAATTGCTAAAAGCATTTTCTGAGCAAGTTAAGCCAGTTATAAAAGAGTGTATGGAGCAAATTAAAGTAATTTTTGGTGGCTGTAGCAAACTTTTATAACAGCAGCAATAGATAGTAGTAGTTTGCTAGGGTTAGGGTTAGTAATGTTAGTAGGATGTTTGAGAGATAGTGAAAGTTGATTTCAATAGCTACTTTAACCACAAGAACACCTCTAGACTAGTGTCGTTGTCCTCTAGGGCTCATGGAGTCACAAATGCATTATCTTGAAGATTGAACTAAATGAAACAAGAAAGGTAAAGCCCAAACCCTAAGGTGCAAACACACTTGGGCCTTAGGTCTTAGGCTTTGAGGAAAGAGGTACCTAGGGTGCAAACACTCTTGGGCCCTAGGTGTCGTTTTTCCTTTCTCCTAGCTTCATTTAGGTCAAGGATCAAAGGCTAGGGTTAAAATCCTAAAGTGCAAGCACTTTTGGGCCTTAGGCTTTTAACCCTAACAAAGAATGTTTCACAAACTTGGACAATAAAGACTTTGTGAGGGAGAGAAACACTTATGTCTCCCTCTTAGGGTTTTAACAAGATAATGAAACTTGCAACAAGATAGCAATTTAACCTTTAGCATTAGCAAGAAACCATAAAATTGCAGAAAATTACTTACTTCTTCCAAGTAGCAAGACCACCAAAACCCTAATTGCAGAAATTTATCATCCAAAAGACCAAAGTATCCACAAAGAACTGCCTCCAAGGCTAGCGCAAGAGTGAAAGAGACAAAGAGAAGACAATAGTGAAAGTTTTGAGAGTTACCCCCCACCCAAGTGAGTGAGAAGTGATAATGAATGAAATGATCTAGCGCTAGCCTCTTTATATTAGGAAAACCTAGCGCATTTGTCCACATAATCAAGTGAAATAACAATATTAGTGGGGCCGACCCCTCAAACAACTTGTACAAATGAAAAAAATGCAAATAAGCTATCATAAATGCCATGTGTGTGGTGACGTCAAGCCTCCCAAGGCTAAAGGAGGGCCTCCCAAGGCCACGTGGCATCATCTCAAGGTGAAGTGATGGAAAAGGGTGCATCTCATCATCCATGGTAATGCTCAATCATCTATGGTACCTCAAGTGACATCAAACCCCATCATCATAAAACCCTAGAAGATGAGGTCATCATCAAATGGAGGCCAACATCAAGGGTCTAAGGGCACTGCATCCAAGGTGGAGGAAGTTGCATCTTGTCTCTGCATGGTATCTGGCTATCAACAGCTGCAACCAGTGTTTTAAAAACCGGCAAACCGGAACCGGAACCGGAACTGGTCGGTTTTACCGGTTTGATGGACGACTGGTTCGAACCGGTCAATAAACCGAACCGCCCGACCGGTTTATGACGGAACCGACCAGTTTGGTACCAAACCGGTCGATTTCGTCATAAACCGGTCGGTTCCATCCGGACCGACTATAGCGGACCCGTGGACTTGAAAAGCTTATTTTTTTCAGCTAAACCTAAAACCTAAGATCCCCTAAACCCTAATTCTAGTCTATATAACACTCTCACTCCCCTCTAAGTGCCTCACACCTCTCTCATTCAGCATTTGGGAGCATTTGGGTTTTGGAGCAGCATTGATTCTTGAAGAGCGGCATTGAGGAGCTTCTTGGGCAAGTGTTTTGGGCAATTTGTGGTGGATTTGGCATCTCAACTAGGAGGCTATAGTTCATCTTCAAGTTTGGAGGAATTGGACTAGAGGTATGTTGAAAATTTTCCACTCTTTTTTTTTCCATCTTGATTGTTGAATGTTTGAAACTTAGTAAGAGTCTAAGAGAACGTTCCTTCTTTGCATTTTCAGATTGCTTGCATTGTGCAAATTGCACCTTTTCTTTAGCCTTTGAGTTTGAATTTACAAATTTACAATGGCCCCAAAAACTAAAGATGTCGCATGGCTTCATGTTGAGGTGATTGAAGATCTAATGTATTGCAAGTATTGTCAAAAATGCATCAAGGGGGGAGGGGTGGGGCAGGGCAGCATTCATAGGCTGAAAGAACACTTGGTTGGTGTTAGAGGCCAAGTTAAATCATGTGAGGGGCCTATTAGAGAAGAGATGCAAAAAGTACTTAATGACTACCAACAAGAAAAGGCTAGGGAAAAAGCTATATAGGCTGAAATAGGGAGGAAGAGGACTGTAGCACAAATGAGGGCAGCCAACCCCACTTTTGATTATGAGGGCTCTCCATCTATTCATTCTACCGGTGTTAGAGACCCCTTTCATTATGTTCCTCCTCCCCTTGAAAGTGAAAATACTATGCATCAGCCTAAAAGTAAAAAGAGGAATACCATCCAAAGGTATTTCACACCTCCCCCCACTTYTGGCTCTGACAATGCCAATGTTTCTCAAGTTCAACCCACTCAATTTCAGCCCACCTTAGATGACCATTGGAAGAAACAATATAGAGAGATTGCTTATGAGTACATAGCTAGATGGTGGTATCATGCTGATATCCCCTTCAATGTTTCCTGCTCACCATATTACCAACCTATGTGGGATGCCATTATTGCTTGTGGTAGGGGCTTCATAGGCCCTAGTATGCATGATTTGAGGGGATCTCTTTTGCACAAAGAGGTTGCATCCATTGAAGAATACTTGACAAATTTCAAAGTATCATGGGCCAAAACAGGATGTACCATCATGTCAGATGGATGGAGTGATGGAAGGAGCCATACTTGTTAGAATATAGAAGATGGTGTGCTCGTTTTACCATTGAAGATACCCTCGTCACCCAACCATAGGCTGAAGCCACCCTCCGAGCACCTTAACCTTGACTGAGAATTCCTCCGGAAGCAAACCCTAGGCTAGATAGCCAAACAAAGGATAGCGCACCTTTCCCCAAGGATAGCGCATCACAAAAGACTAATCAAATAGTCCAAACCCTAGCCAAGAGATAGTCCAAGCCAACACTGAAACTGCTAGCTACAGCAGCTGCACCTGTAGCTCTCCTCCACACGTGCGCACCAAACTGGAGCTGCAGTGCGCACCAAACTGGAGCTGCAGTGTGCACCAAACTGGGAACTGCAATTCTGAGATGCTGTCAAATGAGAACTGGCGCCCTGTATTTATATTGGTTCTGCCAGATTTGTTGGGGCCGACTTCTCCTTCTAGATATGTGTTTGTTCAGTATATTATTATTATTTCTGGCCGACTTCTTCTCTTGGAGGCTAATAACCTAATATAAATTATCTTCTTGAGCCGACAAGGCTTCTAGGGTTATTACTATTAGCCAACTCATTAGGGTTTTCTCTTGCTTTCCGGAGTCTTCTATTCTCGTCAGGTTCACATGTGGAGGTAAATACCTCTCGCAGCTACCATAATATTAACAGTACTATCATAAATTTCCTTGTCTCTTGAACCATGTTTTTTAGATCAGTTGATGCATCTGATAGGGTCAAAGATACAAACTTGCTATTTGAGCTCTTAGATGAGGTTGTTATGGAGGTGGGGGTGGCCAATGTTGTTCAGGTCATCACAGATAATGCCTCTAACTATGTTCTTGCTGGGAAGATGTTAGAGGAGAAACACAAAACCATATTTGGACCCCATGTGTCGCACATTGCATAGACCTTGTGCTTGAGGACATTGGTAAACAAGAATGGATCAAAAACACTATAGAGCATGCAAAAAAGAATCACAAAGTACATCTACAACCACTTATGGGTTTTGAACCTGATGAGGAAAAACATAGAGAACACGAAACTTCTTAGTCCTGCCATCACTAGATTTGCAACTCACTTCTTGACATTGCAATTTGTGGCTTCCCAATCAAAGAACTTGCAAAAGATGTTTGCATCTGATGAATGGAATGCATCTCAGTGGGCCCGCAGACAAGATGGCAAAGACACCAAAAAAAAAGTTAATGATCCCACATTTTGGAAAAAAGTAGCAGAATTTGTGAAAATTGTCGAGCCACTTGTTAAGGTATTGCAGCTAGTGGATGGGGAAAAATTGGCCATGGGTTACATTTATAAGGCTATGGATCAGGCAAAGGAGAAAATAAGGGCAGCATACAAGCATAGAGTGACCAAGTATGGGCCTATTTGGGAGATCAATGATCGTAGATGGAACAATCAACTCCATCGTCCTATACATGTAGCCTAAGTCACAGGGTTCGTCAAACCTAAAGCTTGAGGTTCGAGATTCGGCAAACCTCAAGGTTCGTCGAACCTAACGTCGAACCTGAACGAACTCAGATGCCTGCCCGAATTCCAACCTTAGGATGAATTTGAAGGAGAATTTTATTGAGGTTTGGTATGAGGTCTAATTAGGGTTCAATATAGATAGACAAACCTAAAGCCGAACCTCATCCGAACCTTATTGGAAAATTCGAACCCGAATCGAACCTAATCGTTGTCGAACCCGAACTCAAACCCGAACCATGTGACTTAGCATGTAGCTGGGTATTTCCTGAACCCAAGGTATCATTACAGAGCTCATCTTGCAGAAGATTTGACTGGGGAGGTTAAAGATTGCTTGTATGAATGCCTTGAGCGCATGGTCCCTTCTGAGAGTGAGCAGTTGGAGATACACTGACAGATCACTTCTTTCACTAGAGCCACAGGTACCTTCGACAAGAACCTAGCAAAGATTGCAAGGGATGTGGATGAGCTAGGTAACAATTCCAAAGTTTAAAGTTCAATTGTTTATAATAAACTTTAAATTTTATATACTTTATAATTTATTACTTCAAGGAACTAACTCGACTAACTATGTTTTTTGCAACAAACTGGTGGGAGTCATTTGGTAGCCAATGTCCTCAATTGCAAAAGTTTGCAATTAGACTGTTGAGTCAAACTTGCAATGCTTTTGGGTGTGAACGCAATTGGTCTGTCTTTGAGAGGATTCACATGAAGAAGAGAAATCGTTTAGAACATAAATGGTTAAATGATCTAGTCTCCGTGCAGTACAACCTCTGGCTAAGGCGCAACAAATTGTTGAACAAAAGACTTGATTTAGATCCCATTGTGTTGGATGACGTTGATCCAACTTTAGATTGGGTAGTGGAGACTCACCCACCAGAGTTTGATGTTGACTATGATTTGGAGGTGGATGAGGCAGGGCAAGTTCACATGGATGAAGATCCACTATTAGGGCCTCATGGTCCAATTCCAGAGTCAAACATGGCAGGCCCTAGTGGAACTGCAGGCAGGCGTAGTCGTATACCTCATGTGCCTCGTCGTACTCATACTACTTCAGCAAGTGCAACTTTAGAGCCTATAGTCACAAATGTCCTTGATGATGATGAGTCTGAGGTCGAGTTCGAGTCCGAGTCAGAGATAGATGATGATGCCGAGGGCAAGGATGCTCATGCTATTTCTACTTCTAGCAATAGTGATGATTGATCGTTGATCATGTTGATCAATGAGATAGTGACTTGTAGTCTTGAATCTTGTTAGTATGTTATTTGTTGTTGTAGAGGCCATTTAGAGCCTCCTTGATGTATTTATGTTCTGATCTCTAGATATGTATTGCACTTGGTGCCATTTTGATATATTCATGAGCATACTTTGGATATGTTGTCTCTAATTGTCTCTAATGCTTTGGAAACATGATTTAAAATCTTAAAATTATATTTTTTTGGTTAAAATTTAAATATTCTATGTATTTTTTTTTTAAACAGTTCATTGAAACCAGTTCATTACCGATTCTGGTTCCGGTTCCGATTGGACCCTCGACTGGTTCCGTTGCATGTTCTGGTTTTTAAAACAAAAGCCACAACGTCCTCAATCCGATGAATAGTAAGCCCTCGGATACTCTTCCCAGCATGTGGGCTTTCATCCCATCCATGTGCCATCATGACCAAATCTGCCAAAACCAAACTCGTTTGTCCATCATTCAAAGTTATGAAGATGTGAGAGCTCATGTCAGAAGGTGGCAAGTCACTGGATGACTCATTGCTCTGCATCACACGTGCCAAAGTCCTGCAATAAGCACACAACATCCCTAGTGAAAACCTAGGACATCGCTCAAGGAACCATGTCAAGGCCATCCAAAACAAAGCAAAATATAGGACAAGCTAAACCAATGTTATTAAGAGATATTAGTCCTTGAGTCATGCAAAGTAAGTTGTTACTTAAAATATAAGCCATGTAAACAATTCACCTCAGTATCCCCTTCAAGCATCATACCGACCCAGGACCTCATGTGAGTTGGCAAGTTTGAATATGGGAGGGCCTTCATCCAACCCTATTAGGTGTGCCAACCAAGATAGTGAAATAAAAGACCCAAGTATAGGGATAGGTCTGAGGGAAACGGTGAAAGAAAGAAATCCTTCAAGAGTAAGTGTGATAGTGGTATGAATTTGGGTTTACTTCATGGCTTATGGTGTCATTAAATCCATTTCTATGAGTGCCTCTGTAGAGGGAGCGCTTGTTGTTTGAGATACCCTTTCCTCGGTACTTTTTGTATTTTGAATCCCTTAATTGCCTTTTGATACCCATTCTTTATTTTTGCAAATCCCCTTTACAGGTTTCAAGCTTTATTCTTTCATTTTCTTACTGGGCTATGGTCCTGTTATAAGTGTGCATTCAGTGCATCAAGAAAAAGGGCGATTACCATTAGAGGGGGTAGAGCTCAAGTTGGCTTGTGGCTTTTATAGGTGGCCTTTATCATTTTTTACATAGCAGTTGTGCATCAACCTCTGGGCCTTCAACCCCTTCTCATGAGAGAATGGACCGTGACCCATTACCGAAGTTTAATACATTATGATAGGCTCTAGGATGGAAAGTGTTAAGTCTGGTGGCAAATGGAATGTTACCCTTGTAAGGGCTCCCAAGTAGTACCCCTTTTCCCTGGGAGGTGACAACATGGGACTAGGGCTGTAACACACCCACTATCATAATTTAAAAATTTTGGGGTTAATCTCCCACAAATGAGAAATCTCCAGAAACCTGCATTAGCGAAGTGCCAATTCCTGGTTCAATATCGGGATTCAGGGTTTCTAATGTCAAAATTCATTCACCCCCAAGACTCGCGATCCTCCGAAATCCGACGCGCTCCTTACGCATTAACTCCCCAGGCCAAGCCTGTGGTCCACGGCCTCTACGACCGTGGTCTTACCTCCTTTCGAGGCTACTCCTATCGGAGTTTCGGGATTTCCGATGTCGTAATTCACAAGTCCTCAGAACTCGCGATTCTCCGATCCCCGATATGCCCCTAACGTATTAGCCCTCTAGGCTAGCTCTGTTCTCATGTGACCTGCTAGTCCACGAGACCTCGTGCTCTCCTCTGTCGGAGTTTCGGACTTCGCGGGTTTGAAGTGTTTAGAACTTACGTTCTCAGGATCTCCGATCCTCCGATCCCCGATGCCACTTGGCGTTGACTCCGGCGAGGGTTGACCCTTTGACACCTGTCCTCCACTACCACACTATCACAGTGGGGCCGTCGCGTTTCGGAATTTCGCGACTTCTCTGGCACTAATTCTCTCGTCACCGAGAACCCCGATATACCGATCCCCGATACACGTGAGAACTTATTCCTCCACGTCACCACTTTCCCGTCGTTATATCGGATATCGCGAAATCGCGATTTCTAATGCAACAATTCCTTTGTCTTTGGAAATCCCGAAATGCCGAACCCCGACTCCTGGGGATCCTCTGACACGTGTCCCTGCAGATGGACGGTTTAAAACTCCCGTCGGGATATCGCGAATCGTGATTCCAACATGCAAGAGGTTCTTGCCTCCGGGAACCCCGATTCTCCGATTTGCGACTTCCTCGGATCTTCCGACACGTGTCCCTGCTGATGGACGGTTCTGAGCTTATTGAGATTTCGCGGATCGCGAATCCTGATGCAACAATCTCTTCACTCCTGGAATTCCCGATGGGTTAAATCCTGACTCCTACCCTGATGTCTGACGCGTGTCCTGCCGAGATCAACGGCTAGGATCTTTTCTCGAGATTTCGAGACTTTCGAAGTCCTGTTTCCCTTGCTCTCAGGAACTCTGATTCCCCAATTCACGACTCTTCGGGATCTCTTGCCACGTGCTCTGGCTGAGATCAACGGTTGAGATTCTCTGTCGGAGTTTCGAGACTCAAAAGGGTCTCAGTTCTCTTCGGCCTGTGAAACCCCGATGCCTCCAAAATCCCAACGACTTCCCAGAATGATGACACGTGTCCTACCAAGATTAACGGCTAGGATTCCTTCTCGGGACTTCGAGAATCACAAGGTCTCGATTCCCGGTCTTAACAAAACCCCGATGACCCRAATATCCCGATGACTTCTCCGGGATGCTGACGGCTGTTGGGACTATGGTCTAAGATCTGACCGTTCAGATCATTTCTCTTGCACGCTCCCCCTCCAGAGGCTATACTCCATGCAACTCCTCCCGATCCAACGATTTACGGGATTTCTGCTCCAGATCTGATGGCTCAGATCACTTCTTCGCACGCCTACCCCTGCGCTTAACCCTTACGCAACTTCTCCCGATCCAACGGCTGACGGGTAATTGGACCGAGATCTAACGGTCTAGATTCGTTCCTTTGGGTCTTGGGATTTACGATCCCAATTTCTCGTTGCTCACGATGATAGAGGACCAAGGGGCAAGGTATGT
>JZKD02S0231237.1:119308-150694 GCA_000966675.3 Picea glauca
AGGGAATTATGCCTAATCCCTCTATAACGGGATCTTGTGCCATTTTATACAAGGGGAGTGCACACAAGAATACAGATTGTTTGATAATGGAGTTTTTCCCTTCGAGGTTTTCTCCCATATACATATGGTTTTCTTGTTTTCTCCAATATACATATGGTTTTCTTGTTTGATGTCTATAGTGAGTTAGGTCTTAAGGTGTTCAATCTTATGACCATACCCAAATTCTAACATCATCAGGTCGAAGCTTGGCAGCGCTGCCACGTCCCTTTTCCAGTGAGCATTTGTGCCACGTTAATAGACCGTTAGCACTGCCACATCAGCAACACGACATCATTTGCACAATAAACATTGCCACATCAGCGTACAATCAACACGCACAGTCAGCACCACGTTGCCACTTTTTGGGGCACCTCTTTGTTGAGCTCTTGAATTTAGTACTTTGATTTCAAACATTAATATCTTAGTCATGTAGAGATCATTTTCAGTGATTTTTTTCTTGTTTAACTAATTTTTTGAGCTATATGAACTGATACAGCCAATTTATCTTTTTATGTCATCTACAGTATAATATTTGTTGTTTTCAGACGGGACCTGGTGCAAACCCTTTTTGAAAACTTTCTCCAGGTCATATCTTCTTCATACTAACTCCTTTTCAAGCGCCATTTTCTTTCAAGTTGCATATGTTTTCAGGATCTACACAATGGCATAATCAAATTTCAGATCTAAGGTCATCTGCACCTATTTTACATCCGATAATGAGATCTTTTACCATTGCATAGGAATTTCACAAGATCCCTCTTATAACACTGACCCCTTCATAATGTGGCTAATCAACTTGCAAGCCAGGCTTTTCTTCTGTAAAGATACGTCCTGGGAGAAATTAGACAGCAAGCCTGCATTCACTATCCCTGAATATACCAAAAATATCGTTGTCATGCAATGCTTAAGCAAGTCCTGATTCCCATCATTAGTCTAAAGGGCTGAATGTTCATAGCACCGAATTTCCTTGTGGCGTCATTTGAATCAAATAATAGCATCTAAATATCATAGCATAATCTTTGATGTATAACTACCATCGTATATCTGCTGCAGATTTTATCAACTATTACAGAAACATAAGCAGGGAACTTGGATAAACATAGACCTTCCTACATCCAAATATAAGAGCTACAGAAGAGTCAGCAACTCTCTCATACATCAGTAGAAACTTCAAATCAATTTCATTGAGGAATTTAGTTGAAAATCCATTAGGAGATCATGGCACCATTCTACAAGAATAAAAAATGCAGTTTTGATGCCATGTAAAGAAAATGAAAATCCACGTTGCATTTCAGCACTGTCCAAGACTTAAAAAGAGGAAATTGCAAGTATACTTTCCAACGGGTGAAACGGGAATTCAGTAACCCCCAGTCTTACTGAAGCTTGATACTCTCCACGTGCAATGTCTCAAACATTTTGCATTGACTCAAAGTGATCTTGTCCAGTCGGGAGACAATGACTGACAGGTTAAACAGCTGACTGCAGGGTCAATTTCGACATAGTGGTCAATCTGGAAAGTTTAAAGATCAATGTATTAATCTATTTAATTTCTCTGTTATACAATGGCCATTATTATTAAAACTGGCAGACCACTCTGCATTTCAAGAGAAGCAGTCTTTGATGCAAAATCAACTTCTCTAACAAAAACAGAAACAATACATTGGTTTGACCTTCGAAAGCAGAGACAAACATTTGCAGGTCTTGACATTTGGTAAGTAATATAAGCAGTGAGAAATAAGCTCGCCAAGATCTGAACACGAAGAAATATCTCTCAAGAGAGTTCTATACGTATCCCTCTTCTTGTCTGCTGATCATGGCCCGTGTCCTTAAATGTACTTAAGAATGTTTTTTACCGGATTTCCTTCCAGATGCACTCACCCGTCTCTCAAGTTCTATGTCATCATCTTCTTGTGAAATTTCCTCATCATCATTCTCACTGTAATCATTCCCAGCATAAATGCTGTCATCAGAATCAGAAATATTCAGTGAAGCATTCTCATCAGACAATTGTTCGCCATCATCACGATATCTACTATCCTCATCAGGCTTACATGGGTATCTATCTTTAACAGAATTAATCCTATCTGTACCAGCCTTTCTATAAAGGATTCCCATCCTCATCATGTAGAAATACTTCTCTCTGATTGCTACGAGAGGATGTTTCTCAATCAACTGCCCACTTTTGTAGGCCTCTCTAAGTGTCACAGATGTCATTGAACATTTTAGAGAAAGATAAAATATTCCTGGATAGCGAGTGAAAATTCTCGTGAATCTGTGCGGCAAAATCATCTCCTCGCGCAAAAACCTGAAATTATTTCTCTCAGTCCTCTTGTGAATTGTTAGATTCAACAGTTCATGAAAAACACCAACCACCCTCTTCTCCATCAAATCGCTCTCAGGGTCCAGATGAGACACATCCTCGTAGGGTGATATGTAAGGAAGCTTCTGCCATTCATCCATCCATGCCTTAACCTTATTCATCAAGCCATAGCCGCGGGGATAATTCATTTCATATGCCAAAGGTACTTCCTTTCTGAATTTCTCATAGGAAATATCAACCTTTTCTTTTGATTCTGCCCTATTCTGCAGCGCAGAGATTGCAAATTCATCTTTCCAGCTGACAAGCTTCAATCCGGGGAAATTATCCGGCATCTTGACAATGCTTAAATAGTCAGGATATTTGGGGATCAATGTCTGCGCATAGTCATCTGGCAAACCCAAATCCCATTTCCATGCATTTAAACTCTGCAATGGAAGTTTCTTACTTTGGGTCATCATCAGCAACTTACATAACCTTATCACAGAGTCCATCTCCTGCTCTTTAGAAATCCTTTGTTCCTCTTGATCAACATCAACAGCCTCTTTAGTTAATCTAAACCAGGGGACATTATATTTGGGTCCAACAAATTCCTTAAAAATTGTTGGGAATCTTCTCATAAACCTCAAAACAGGAATGGTCAGTCCCAGATCCTTCTGCCTCTTTGAGACATTAGACACCGGCAAGGACTGTCCAGGATGCTTCTTAATAATATCTTTCAGCATGCATACAGCTCTTATATCAGTCTCTTTGTTTATTATATGATCGAAACCCCTATTCTTCATCCATTTCAACCTCACTGTTTGCAGAAAACGCTTATGGGTATAATCAGAAGAAGAACAAGTTCCCTGCAGAAATGGGCTAAACCTAGAATCCATATGCTCAAGTTCAATGGCGGACTGTCTTTTCCATACATTACAGAAATTGGGGCTAAAATGTTGCAAACCAGTCGTTGCGAATCGTATGGCCCGATTCATTGACATTGTAATATCGGGTGCAGTTTTTAAGTTTAACCATAAACTCAACAAATCAACAACTGTATGGACATACCTTGAAAATCTTAAAAACTTTGGGCTGAGTACTCTTGACGCAAATAATCCCTATTTCCTTCGTTCATCCTGCAATAAACTACTTCTGCGCGACGGAAGGTTTTACGGGGTTTAAGAGTGGATGAAGTAGACAGTCTGTTGAAAATTTTTAATCTATTGAATGTAACATATGTGAGTGCGGAACTTCACTCAATAGAGGTAGACATCTAAATAATCCATCCTGAGATTTCTTACAGAAGCATTCAAATGCTCAACCTAGCCACCAAGTTAATCAAGTGCTTAGTTGGATTTATATAGAGGCAGCGTCTACCCAACTAAAATTTTTACCAATATTTTGAAATCATAAAAAGTGAGTCTCTATAACTCATAAAATTGGAATTTGTCTCTTATGTTGGCTCATCTAAACACAAAACTTTATAAGCTATTTTATAAATGGGCATTTTTTTTATGTCCTCACATGAGGATCAACTCCTCACATGAGAATCAACTTGAGAATGAGAAGTTTTCCATTGGATAATTGGTTTTCCACGTTCAATATTTTTTTAATTAATTCTAGGGTGCATGAATGCATTCGTGTACCTCCTACTTACTTCTAGGGTGCATGAATGCACTCGTGTACCTTCTACTTACTTCTAGGGTGTATCTTCTATACTTAATTCTAGGTATAGTTAAGAACATGTGTTTCCTCTTAAGAGGTCACAAGTTCAAATCCAGAGAGGGTAGGGTATGTATACATGTTACACATTATTTTCGTCACCCCTATGATCGTTAATGATGTAAACCTATCATTTGTCTTTAGAAGGTTCAATGGCCTTAATCCTTGAAGAAGAATGAAGATATTTTTTCCCAGAGAGATGAAATTATACTTTTCCTTTGTTAGAAACCTTATAAAAAGGGATCATCGCACCTTGATTAGTGTTAAGGATGCGACGATCTAGGATCGTCGCAATTTGCACCACAGTGGCCTGCGACGTCGTTGTAGTTTGCTCAGTGTTAAGGGTGCGATGATTTTCGTACAAAGGAAAAAGAGGAATTTCTCAAAAGTTCTAAAAGAGAAGCTTCGAGGGTGAGGTGGCCTCTGGTCAGTTTGGATCTGAGTCGCATCCCTTATCTCATGGATCATCCTAACCTCCTCACCCTATCCTTTTCAGCTTATAAAAGGAGAAGAGTTCTCATGGGAAAAGTTAGTTGGCTAGTGCTTAGTTGGAAAGTTCTTGAGTTTTGTAGCTTGGAGTTTTTGGAGCTTGTATGTTGGCTTTGAGCTTTGCTTTGTCAAGATAGATTGTTGATCTCAGAATCCGTGGAGCAGAAGTGTGTGGGAACCAAGGAACTATTGGAAGGAACCTGACAACATCAAGGCATATGGTTGTATCTTTCTTCCACATTCTTTAATATTGTGATATATTTATTTCCCATAAAATTGGTCTTATTTTATTGTATGACTCCTTGATCGCATACATAGGTTTTGTTGAGTATACGTTGTTGTTTTCACTTCGTTGGCTTGTGTCTTTTTACAAGTTCAGCATCCCATAAGCCTTGGAACGGAGCGAGGATGACACTAGCGAGGACAAACGACATTTAAAAGGTATGCCATTTATCTCTTGTTAGTTAGTATGCTTGATAATTAAAACTTAGGGAACGTTTTATATTCTGTCTTGTTTTGTTCTAGTTTCGGGGTGAAACTAGGGAGATTTGTTTGTGTCTGCATTTACCGATTTGTCCGATAACAATACCTTCGTAGACTTTATCAATCTAATCTCTGGGCAGAGTGGGGGTCCATTGTCCCATAAACAAGGGGGTCTCATACACCAATTACTACTATTTGCTAGATATGCAAAGATTGTTTAGTTTAAAAATGGATTATTATTATTATTATTACTATTTGCTAGATATGCAAAGATTGTCCGGTTAATGTAAAGTTTTCAACTTTTGAACCTAAAATATAAGGGCTTTAGTTAACAAGGTTTGGTTGGTTGGTAAAGTTGAGATGCTGTTATTCTCTCTTGAAGTTCAAATTCCTTCAAAAGCATAGTTGTCCCCCATAGATATGTGTGCCCATATAAGTGAGGCCAAAAGTTTTCAACATACAGCTCATGATGATTAGTTCACCCATTATTAGCTCACTGAGAGTCCAACAATTACCTCATGTGTGTCTCATCGGGGACTTGAACCTGGGTGGGAAGAGTGAAAAAACTACCTCCCCACCAACCAAGTTTTTCCCCGATTTATAAAAACCACTTTGAAAATTAAACATGATTACATCTTTAAATTTTGATAGTAAATACATCCTCAAAAATAGAAACTATGAAATCCTTTGCAATGCTCTTTACATAACAACTTGGCATCCAATTTAAAATTCAAACATTTTTTTAAAAATTGGATAAAACACATTTGTATGGAGTTAATACAAGAATGATGATCATGGATTGACTTAAAGGGGTGGACTTTGTGCATTCCTTGTTAAATTTTCAATAAAACAAATCAAGATTTGAATCATGGAAAGGGTGGTCAAGATAGGAAATATTTGTTGTCACTGGCACAAGAAAGGGTTGTTTATGAAATTCTTGTAGGGAAATGATTATTAATAATATGGATACTTAGAGAAAGTCAATCCCCTGTGATGGGTGGATCATGATCTTCCTATCCCTCAATTGTAGAAGGATGGCAAGTTCCTCCAAAAAAGTTGCTCTAAAATGATTTTTGGAATTTCACAAGCCAGTCGTCATTATACTTTAGGAGACTATGGAAAATGGTGATAAATTAGTTTATAATTCGGGTAAAATGTTTGTGCATTGGGATTTTATGTATATTGATGTGTGTGGTCATTCAAGTGGTCTAATTATTGGATGGTTGTCTTAATCGATATATTCTACTAATTCCTTGTCTTGTGATTCAATTTTGGTCACTATACTTTACTCCTAGGAGCTAAGCAAGGAGGTTACAGTCCTAAACATGTATGGACCATATCATGACAGGGTGGTTTATTGGAAAAATATATTTAGTACAAGCATTCTGGCACAAGGTAATATTATTCTAGGTGGTGATTTGATTTTTTCTTTGGGTAGAGCAAAAATATGGGGCTCAACAGCGTAGGTAGATCCATTATTTGGCTTTCTTTATCTAGAGATTGGAGGAAAGAGGATTACCATACATAGAGCCAATTAAGATAAGCCCTACATGGAGGAACAAGAGGGTCGGTGAATATAGAATTGCAAAATGTTAATAGGTTTCTTTTATCGGAGGGGCTTATAAACAACCAGTTCAAAATCGGATAATGGGTGGGCTCTAGAGGTGAGACAGATCATTTCCCAATTTTTTTGGAGATGGATAAGATATGAAGAAGCCTCCCATTCCATTTAAGTTTAATCCATCTCGGATAATTTGTACATTTGGTTAAGGAGAACTGGTCTCCTTTTGATTAATCAAGAAGAGAATCAACTTTTATTCAATTTGAGGAAACTTTGAAGAAGACAAAGTAGGTGGTAGTATCATGGGCCCATGAGAAAAGGTTAAAAGATAATCAGGAGTTGGATAGGTTGGAGGCTCTATTGGATAGATTGTATAAGAAAGACTTAGCTATATTTTCCATATAAAATTACAAAATGGAGGTTGGTAGGTTGGAACAAAGGAAGAGAAAATTAGTGGAGGACAAAGAATCAGCGTCGAGGATTAAAAGAAGAGCCTTATGGCTTGAAAACGATGATGAAAATTCTAAGTTTTTTCATCAATATGCAAATCATAGGAAAAATGTGAACACCATATGAAAATTCAAGAGGAATGATGGTGATTTAGTCACTAGCTTTGAGGATATTGCAAGAATAGGTGTTGATCACTTTGGTGATATATATAAAGAAGAGAGTAGGGTTACAATAGTTGAGATTGTTCAAAAGTCCTAGTCCTCATGGATGGTCAAATGAATTCTTTATAGGTTTCCATGAAGTAATAGATGAGGATTTAATGAGAGTCATTAAGGAATCAACGGCCAATGGAAGGATGTTGGCATCTTTTAATGCAACTTTTATTGCTCTTTCTCCAAAATCAGACTCTCCATACTCTTTTGAATAATCTAGGCCCATTTCCTTATGTAATTGTATTTATAAAATAATTGCAAAGAAAATAACACTAAGGGTGAAGGATTTGTTATCTATATTTATATCTTAGAAGTAATTTGGCTTCTTATTAGGCAAGTGAATTCATGAAGATGTAGGGGTTGCATAGGAGGGTTTGCATTCTATAAAGACAAAGAAGAGTTCAACTATGGAAGTCAAGATAGACCTATCCAAATCTTATGATAGGGATATTTGGTTATATTTGAGGCTCATGTTGATACATTTGGGGTTCTTTGTATAGTTTGTGAATTAGATCATGAGTTGCGTCTCTACAATCTCTTTTTCCATTTTAATAAATGGATCAAATAAAAAATTTAGATCGGGAAAAGGGTTGAGACAGGGTTGCGCACTTTCACCCTTATTATTCCTAATAGTTATTGAATGTCTTAGTAGGGCTTTGATTGATGCAAAAATATCTAGTTCTTTAAAGGGTATCAGGATTGGTAGAATGTTTTTCTCATCTCACTTGTTTTTTGTTGATGATATTCTTTTGTTTTGTGATGGCTGTAGGAGGGATGTCATGAAGCTTAAACATATACTTTATCTGTAACGTATAGCAATAGGAATGTTGATTAATTTAAGGAAATCAACTATCTCATTCTCAGGTATAAATGAATATGATATTGCTTACTCCACAAAGTTGTTCCATTTTCAATAGATAGATACACATGGTGTTTTGAAGTATCTTGGTTTCTACATTTATCTAAATGATTATGGTAAAAGGTATTGTTGATGGGTCCGAAATCCCTTTAGTTCAACAGCAGGAACCAAACCCACCACCGAGGCCCAATTAGACTCTGCAGCGTTTAATAGTGGAATGTTTCTCCAGATCTCGCGATTCGACCAATTAATCAATGGGCTTTATGTTTTCTTGCGAAGGCGTCTCCTTTAGTTTGGACCTTTTTTTTTTTTTTTCTCTTAGGTGGGACCGATATAAGATGGAAGCCGATATAAACCAACCTGGCAACAAAACGGGAAAAGGTTCTAAATACTGGAGAAGGGGCTGAGCTTGGGATAACCTGTTGCTCAATCATGCAGACAACGATCGTCTACCACAGGCCTAGTACTAATACGTTAACCGTGTCAGTAATCTAATTTCTGGCTAAGATATTAATTAGTAGAAGAAAACATGCATGTGATAAAATAACAGCAAGTAAAATAATTCACTTAACTCTAATCATTCATCACATAATAACACAATGATTCATCTTCGTCATTAAAGAAAAGAACTGTAAAAACATTGCATTAGATAACTTATCAATAGATTTAATATCTCTTACTTGTTACATCATACATTCATGAGACGAGATAGGAAATAGTTCTTCTCCACATCCAATCATACATGCATTTGATGAAAACACAACTTTGTCTCTGGTCCAGAAGGACTTCTCAATTAAAGGTAGCTCCAAAATAATTCTTAACAAAACCAGAAAATGAGAGTTTCTTGAAACAACCATCGACCTCTAACTAATCGATCGATGCTCTTATTTATAACATAAAATTAACTAAAAATAATGGCTAAAGTGAAGTTAATCAAAACCAAACTCGTCATGTGGCGTTCTCTCCTAACAATTTTCTAACAGTCATCTCAAGATATCACTTTAAAAGGATGACTTTTCTCATACTCCGACCAACTAATGAATAGCTCCTTGCAGGTGTTGACGTATGGAAATTTGTGTTGTTCCATCAGGGCCACATAGATATCCCTTATCTCTACCGCATGTGCCTGATACTTCACCAGACTGGCACTTAACTGTTGCAGCGCAACCTGAGATTTTATCGGGTGTTCCATAAATTGTCGTACCTGACCTGGTGTTGTGTCCGTCGCCTTTTCCAGTCTTTCAGCCCATGATACATCTTGCTTGGTGTGTGATTCGAATATGTCATGCAAGTCGACAAAGTCATCGGGTGTGCCGAACTCGGGAAGTCTGATATCTTTCATCACCCAATTGATCTTAATCCAGTGTTTCTCGCACTTGGCCCATTTCGCTTGAATTTCTCGGTGTGGTTCCCGAGACATTTTCACCCAATACTCGATCGATTTCTTTATGCGATCAAGAATACTTTCATTCATCACCTGAATGTCGTGTTCTTCTTTATCTCGACCCTGTTGCACTGCACCAATGTAGTCGACTCTCTCCATGTCTTGATGTTCTTTTTCATACCACTAATCCATATCCTTGCACGTCGCAAGTGCCATGAGAGTATCTTCCTGGAGCTTGACTATCCCTTTAGTGAATAGGTGTCGCTCGGCTATGAACTTGCTATAGGCCTCCTTGAATTCTCTCCTTAGGTACACTGCGACCTGTGTGGTGTTCTGATAGTACTTAGCCAGGTGGTGCAAATGTTCTAGTTCCTTCAGAGCAATGGACAACTCCTTTTCATCCTGTTTAGCTCTGTCCAGAGTGGCATCTGTGATTACCATCCCTTCTTCGATGAGTTCGGAAGTCTTAGCATGCTTTGTGTTGATCAAATGTTCCTTCGGTAGTGATGTGGATGGAGTGATCTAAAGTGATCCTCCTCTTCTTGGTGGTTCTATGGACGATAACCTTCTTCCTTCGATCATAAGCTATAGCATGTATGTTGGCTACTTCGTCCACAGGTTCAAGAATCTATTGATCCCCCCATGTGAGTGTGTTTCCCAGACTTCTGTTGGTGTATACTTGTTCAAGGTTGGGTTCTTGAGCTTCCCCGTTATGCTCCGAAGGTTCGCCTTTTGTCTGTCGCCCATCGGGTGTTTGAGTACCAAGTGAAATAGATGCATTGAAGATAGACTCAATACTTACTTGTTCATCGGTCGTCGAAACATCGACTTCATGTTGCGGTGCTCCTTTCTCTGGCTCATTCGACCCCGGTTGTTTTTTCAGACTGTCCGTTTGAGACTCTGACACATCGTGCATTTTTGTGTCTCGGACACCCTCAACTTCCTTTTCTTTCTGCGGGACCTCCAAGATTTGGACTTCGGGGACAGGAGAAGATGTATTCTCTGGTACCTTTTCTTCTTTGATGTGCACAGGGGTCCCGAGAGATGATTTTGGGATTTCATCATCGTCATATATATTTATAAACTCGCTCAAGGGGTTTGATGCACTTATTTCCACTGATACCCGGATTGTTTCTAGTTGAGTCGCCACACCTGTCGGCGATCTAGCTGGTGGCGTTGCAAATTCAAGGTCATCCAACCCATCAATTTCATCAATATCTATAAATTCAGGGCCGCTCGTACCCACCTGGCCTCTGTCTGGGTTATCGATAGGGGATCCTGTCGTTTCTGATAGGTTTGGGTCATCTTGTAGTTGATCAAGCACTCACTGCGCCCGCTCCAACATGAGCAGTCCCCTTTCCCACGCGTCCTGTGCCAAATGGATATCTCTGACTTGCATTGGGGATATCAAGGGGGCTTCTGGTGCTTCGACTACTTCAGATGCTATCCTTTCTTCTCTGGCCCCGAGGGCCCCTTGAGCCGATTGTTCCAGGGTTGTCTCTTTTTCATCCAAGCTCATGGCCTTGAACCTGGTCATCCTAGGATCGACCATCCTTCCCACCACCTCGTCCCAGTCTTGAGTGTTTTCGTTGAAGACCTCATATTCAAATTTGTCATGGGCGTAGGGCCAGCATGATGATACTTGCGATGCATTCTTCAAGACTAGACCCTTTGGGTCATGTTTGCGAAAGTGGGCGGTCTAAAATCAGAACTCTAATTGACTCAGTCCTTCCTGCTTGGCTTGAGAAGTGTCTTTTACTGTGTAGAAACCTACATGGAATCCATAAGGTATGAACGTTCACTTCTTATATTTTACCAGAGTGGCATTGTAACCTTGCAGGATGGTCTGGTAACAGATTTCCCCTACTACTAGCCAATCAGGGACATACACAGGTAAAAGGTGTGGTGCTCTGGTGGCTCCGAAAATTCTGATGTAGGTATCGCGCTCATCCAGGTACCAGTGACCTACCTTTGATATCATCTTTTTGGCCGCAGTAGACAGTCTTGGGCACTCTTTCTTGAAAAGAAAAAAATGAATGCATGCAATGAATTGATCGCAGATGAGGGAGTATGATTTCTTGTACCTATTTTCCCATAGGACGTTGAAGTAAACGTGGACCGAGAGTTCTGAGGCATGCCAGCTTAAGTTCATTCCAGCGAATACATTTCTGGCGCAGATGACGTCTAATAAATAAGAATCCATGTAGAAGGATGCAGTCTCTCCTTCTTTTGGCGTCTGAGCCTGTCGAATGCAAATGATCAACTTCTTTGAAATGATGGAACCCCAGTTAAAGCCTCTCCCAGAAATGGCTACCATGTAAGCTAGAGGCATCCATGCCTCTGAAAACTTGGAACAATCTTTCTCCCCATACAGTCGACAGATGAGAGCCATCAGATAGATATACGACTCCCTTAAGTTGGTCGTTAGGTATCAACCAGAGGTCCGATTGGTGTACCTTTTATCCTCTCTCCACCACGAAGCCATTACCCGGCTGGTGTCGTGTTTCTCATAGAAGCTTACAACAAAATCAGTGTTCAGTCGCTCATCCGGGTCTTTGAGCTTGTAGTAATTCTGCACCTCCACCGGAAGGAAAACCCCGACACACTCGCCATTATCGTCATTAATCAAACATATTTGTGTGTATGTGTGGTCGATAAGCCACTTCAGGAGTTCTATGCAGGGGAAAACTGAAGTTCTGCTCCCTACCATGTGCAGGTACGATCTTCGGATATTGGGAAAGACTTCATCGTCGATATTTCTCATATCGAGGTGGTTGTGCAGAGTATATTCGGGAAATTATTCCCGCCTGATCTTCTTGAAGAGTTCTCCCCATTGCGGGAGTACTGCCTTGGTCCCTATGCTTGCTTTTGTGTCTCCAAAGGTCGAAGGCTGAGTGAAAATCTTCTTGGTGGATGTCCTGACGACTGGTTCCGGCCTTGGAGCGAATTATAATTGCTTTGCTGGCCCTAGGGACGAGCCTTCTCCTGCCTCTGATTCTTTTAGCTTGGGCGCCCTCGGCGATCACTTAGTACTTGGTTTCTTTGGAGGCATTGTTTTTGCAACTAAAATCAATCCTTTAGGGCATGCGTACAGGGTAACACTGGATAAAAATATATGAAGTGAAGCATAAAAAATTCACAGACTGGTACATACCTGTAACGCTTGCTAAACCTGTTGTTTAATACTCATGAGATCTTGGAATATTTTTCTGAATTGCTCGTCTCTCTCCTCTGGATGCTCTGAACTTCTTTGCACACGATGATCTTATTTGCGAACAACTTGAAAGAATTTAAATGGGGAAGAAGTTGTTGTGTCATATCAACCAATTAACTCGGGTTATGAGTGAAAATCAGAAATCTGCCGCGGAATCTCTGCAATTCAATTCATCATGGGTTGACGGCGGAGGCGCGGAGGGTGGTGCGCTCTATTTCAAATGGTTGATTTGATCCACGCACAAATTAATAACTAATGTGAGATTTGGAATTAATTAGTCCTTTCAATGCTTTGAATCCAACGTATCTTAGTGCGAAAGCGTCCCATCGTGTCGCTTTCTTAGTGGACAGATCAGGGATCGATGATGTGTGGTGAATGTTTTCATTAGCATCCTATTGATAAGAACTTTTGGCGCTGATCGATTTTTGTCGTACGGTGATGACGTGGAAAAACTAACTCGGGGTGCGACTTGGGCCTTGGGAACTGATAACGACCCAAGGGAAAACTAGATCGTACATTTAATCCAATCTGGAAAGGACATGTGGCAGATGAGGATAGGTGGCTTTGTCACGTACATCAATCGAAGTCGGGGTTTTCAACAAGATGCATGTGTTAAAATAAACCTAGGATTGTCGATGCCGAAAAGGTATTGGGGGTCAGCGATCGGGGAAGAATTTATTATGTTTTTTACAGACTTACTTTCTCAAAAACTCGCCAATGTCGAAATGCTTCAGTGATAGGCTATTGTCAATATCCTCATGCAATGTTTGCCATGAAAGAAATCTTCCTTTTGCCAAATTTTTTAAGTGCGTCGGGGAAATGTTTTGACTGTCGATTCCTTATATAAATGTTAGTCTTTTAAGTTATGGGTTTTTGCATGTTCAAGCAAACTTTGAGAGACTTAAATGAGAAACAAAATGATAAGAAAAGGCAACATAATTCATACTGAAGCTTAATTTAGACAGTGCAAAAGATCAAGTGCTACCCAAAAATTAAAATTGACATGGAATTTTAGGGTGTGTTGAGTGCTCAACAAATGGCAACTTACTGGGCGAAAGAAGAATCTTTGTTCTTCCTTCAGGATCGACTGATGCGAAAGGAGGTGGAGAAATTAACTGGTTTTAGATCAGAGCCTCTTTTACCCTTGCATTTGAAATTCTCATGTTGATGCTTCCAGGTCTGCCTGTGGGGTTTTTAACCTTTATTCCTCCTTTGTTTCCTGTAACCCTGACTCATGCCCTCTTTGAAAAAAATCTAGTAAAGCATTCACTGGCATGGAGGCTTTAGTTACCTTTTACTCACTTGTTACGGTGTTTCTCCACTGCCAGCAAGCGTCCATAGCCTCGACGGAGTCACCCCGACATCACAGACCTTGCTCCGCTACCAGTGAGCATCCATAGCCCCGACGAAGTTATTTTCATACCCTCCCCTACTGTTCACTCATTTTGATAGAGTCAATTTTATTCCGACAAAATGCCATGAGCGAGTGGGAGAGGATGACATATGTTTATTTTGTGAAGTGATATGATTAAGGTGAAACTTCCTAGATTTGTCTTCGGGGTTCATGTAGTCCTTCTCGACTTTCCTTCTTTCCCTTAAGGTCTTACCAAACCACTAAGAAGACACTTGTAACATTTCTCCAGAGTTGTTCATATGTGCAGGTTAGATAGAGATCCCTTAGAAACAACTGCAAGTTCCTCGACGCTTCTCGTGTTCGTATGTGAGCGATGAGTTAGGAACATAGTTCGTTATGTCGCATGATTTGAGGTCAACCATTTTCTTGCTAAACACGATCTTCAAAAGAGCAGAAGTCTAAAATAGCAAAAGAAAACAACAAAAAATGCATTTCGTAATTGACCTAGCTAAAACCAAAATCATGAAAACACTCATACAAAACATAAAAAAGAAAAGAAATTAATTAATTATTATTATTATTATTTTAATGGAAATATTGTTTTAGGGCTTGGCCATTTACTGGGAGGGCGTCAAGTTCCCCCCTCAGATTCTGTCACCAATAAGTGCCTGCCCCAATCTTCTCAGCCACCTAGAAAGGTCCGAGCCATAGATTCTGAAACTTAGAATGTTTGCCTTTAGGCTCATTTTCTCTGTCCCATTTTAGGACTAGGTCTCCTACTTCAAAACTCTTCTCTTTAGCCTTATGCTTAACAACCCATCGTTTCACTATCTGTTGGTGGGCTATGAATTTTGACTTAGATTTTTCTCTTTCTTCTTCTAACATGAGAAGAGTGTCAATTCTTTGTTGTATGACTCTTTAAGGTTGTCCTCTAGAATCTTGGGCTGGTTGAAGAGATGGAAGATAAAGCTCATTCGGGAGAATGGCTTCATGTCCATACACTAGAAAGTATGGGGAATTTCCTATAGCCTCCTTGGGTGTGACTCTATCTACCCATAAAGCGTTGTGGAGTAAATTATGCCAATTCATTTGGTTATCCGCAACTGTTTTCTTCAATATCCTTACTAGGTTATTATTAGTTGATTATGCCACTCTGTTTCCCAGTGGATAGTAATTTGCAGAGTGTCTAATTATGATTCCTTTGTCTAGTGCAAACTCTATTAATAAGGTGGAAGAAAAATAAGCTGCATTATCGAAAAAAATAACAGAAAGGACACCGAACCTTGTAATTAGTTGTTGCTCTATGAAATGGATTACCACCTTCTCATTTACATGGGTTAGAGAAATAACTTCTACCCATTTCGTGAAGTAATCGGTGGCAGTAAGTATGTACTTGTGTTGTTTTGAAGAGCTCGGTGTAATTTCTCCCATGATGTCTAACCCCCATTGCTCAAAAGGCCTAGAAATGGTCACCGGTTGGAGTGGGACTGTTGCTCTCTTCTCTCTCCCAATGCTTATTTGACAAGTTTTACAGTTCCTACCGTAGGTGTGAGCATCCTTCAACAAAGTGGGCCAATAATAACCAGCTCTCAGTATCTTATGAGCGGTGGTGTTTCCTACAAAATTTCCACCTACGGGGCCATCATGGAGCTCCTTAAGAACTTCGTCTACATCTTCACGTTCGAGACATATTAAAAGTACCCCATCATAATTCATCTGAAAGAGTACCGAATTTATGAGGTAATATTGCACAGATTTCAACCTGAGAGCTCTCCTTTCCTTGGGGTTGAGGTTTTTTGGGCAAGTCCCATGGTGCAAAAGATAAGTCAAATTCTCATACCAAGACTCTTGCCCTGGGGAAATGTATGAAGCTTCACCACACCATAATGCCATTTCATTCTCCCATCCAGAGTCTTCATTTACTTGGTCCTGGGCCTTAGTTGCTAGTTTGCATAATCCTTTCCCTTTAACCAGTTTGGCAGGATTTATATCCATATCAAATTCTTGAACTACTACCATCCAGTTCCCTCTTCTTTCCCCCATCTCCTGTTGAGTGAATAGGGATCAGACCGCAGGGTGAGGCACAATTACTTTGGTGTGGTTCTTGAGGATGTAAGATCTAAAGTGTTTCACTACCTTATATACTGCATAGTCTTGTTTATCAATAGTAGGATAATTAAGTTTGACTCCTTGGAGGTTAGTGCTCATGAACGACACCGGAGCCTCACTGTTGTCATTATCCTTCTGAGTCAGAACCGCAGCTAACGATTGATCGGAGGCAAAAGTATAGAAGAAGAAATCTCTATTAAAATTGGGACTTCATAACACGGGGGCTTGAGATATAACAGTTTTAATATTGTTGAAGGCATCTTTTCGTTCATCATCCCACTTAAATTCATCATCTTTGCGGATCATTTTTTGTAATAGTCTGACAGTCTCGGCGAAATCGGGCGTGAACTTCCTTACAAAATTGATTTTCCCGAAAAAAGGATTGCATTGTCTTTTTGTTGTTAGGTAACGAGATTTTAGTTATAGCTTTGACTCACTCAGGGTCTATATGAATGCCTGCTTGGGATATAATATGACCTAAAAGATTTCCTTCTTCCACACCAAAGATAGTTTTCTTAGGGTTTAAAGATATACCATACTTTCTACACCTTTCGAAAATCTGGGTTAAGTGTTGGATGTGCTCCTCTCTATTCCTTGAATACACAATTACGTCGTCCAAATACACTACCACACACTTGTTGATCATTCCCCGAAACACTATTTCCATTTCCCTTTGGAAGGTTTCTCGTGCGTTAATTAACCCAAAGGGAATGCATTTGTAAGCGAAAGTTCCCCACTTGGTTCGAAAGGTAGTTTTCAAACAATCTTCCTCTGAAACCGGAACTTGGTTGTAACCCAAGAAACGGTCCAGCAGAGAGAAAATCTCGGAGTTGGACATGGTCTGCAAGAGTTTCTCCATCGGTGGGACTAGGTAGTTGTCCTTTTCTGAAGCTCTGTTAAGGTTCCTAAAATCTACACATAGGCGGATTTCTCCCGATTTTTTCCTCACAGGAACCAAATTCGCTACCCATGCAGAATGTCTAACCTAAAAGATAATTTTGGCATCTAAAATTTTCTTCAACTCCTAACACATGAGAGGTTCCAGGGATGGGTGGTACTTCCGGAGCTTCTGTTGGAAGGGTTTCACTTGAAGTTTTAATGGGATAGTGTGTTGAATGATACGGGTATCATAAGTTTTCAGATCTTGGTAAGACCATGCAAAGACATCTTGATATTGTCTGAATAGTTTGAGATATGCCTTCCTTTCCACTTTAGATATGATTTTGCCAAGGTTTACGTTTTTTGGGTTTTTCGGGGTTCCAAGATTTACAGTTTCATGCATGGGATAGGAAGTACCGATTTTCGCGTTTTTGGGCCCCTTAAACCGTTCTTTCAGGTCAAAAAGATTTTCTAAGTTAGCTATCCCCTTCGGGATTGTGTGAGACTTCGATTTGTCAGTCGGTTGACGTGTCTGAAGATTAGTTTCTGTTGACTATTCCTGGAACACTTCATCATCAATAGCTAAGTCCTTGAAATTATCTTGGTTAGTCAGAAAGTTTATGATCTGTTCATCCCCTTCAAAGACCTTCCAATTAGAAATATTCTTAGGCACCGATGGTTTGTAGAGTATTTCCACAGTGAACCAGGAGACTTCATAATATTCTAGAGGTGACAGCCTTGAAGTAGCTGTGGCCAGAGAATCAGGAAGGATATTCTTTGCTCTGGGGATCGTTGTAATATTGAAAGCTTCAAAATGCTCTATTAACCTATGCACTTCATGTTGATAATTCTTTAGGTGCAGAGAATTGCAATGTATCTTATTTATTACTTGTCTAACGATAATTTCAAAATCCTCGAAAACCTTCCATTCTTTGATGTTTAAGTCTATGGATTTCTTTAACCCTTGTACTAGAGCTTCATACCCGACAGTGTTGTTTGTGCATTCGAAATCAAGTCTACAGGATAGGAAATGACGTTTACCTTTTGGATCAATGAGGATGCACCCTGCCCTAGACTCTTCCTGTGATTTAGATCCATCAAATTATATGGTCCAAATTTGTGAGCGAAAGTTATTTGTTTCCCCTTGCTTATCACTTGCTTGCTCTCTTATTTTTTGTTCTGTGGTTTCTAGCACAGGTTCTTGACGGAAGAGGGTTTCCTCCATCGGTATCGATGACTTCTCTTGAAAAACCATTTCATAGTTTTGAGTGAGAGGGACATCAGATGGAAGAGGGGAGAAGTTCCCAAAATAGGAATCATAGGAATAATTGCCTAGCACAGGGAAATTTGTCGATGAGGGCTCGTTTAGGGTTTCTAGATCAATGACTGTATGTTTGAGATATCTTTCCATTCAATTCTAATCATATTCTTGTGCCTCTTTAATGGTAGCCAAAGTTGTGCCCAGTCTGTACTAAAGTATCTGTTTAATTTCTCAGACCAGTCTCGGCTTAACAATAATCCATAAGCTTCTGGGATGTCTACTATAATGATGTCAATCACTTACACAAACTTAGGATTCGTGGCTATTCTGATCATTACATCTTTAATTTCTCCCATGACCTTCACTTGGGTTCTGTCTAGTTGTATTACATGTTTTTCACTCTTGAGAGGGACTGTGTTTAGTTTTTTACAGATAGACAGTGGCATAACGTTAGAGGATGTTCCTGAATCGACTAAACAATTATGGAGGTTCCTGTTGAAGAATTCAAGTGTTAGAAGGAAAGGTGGGACAAAAGGTCTTCCCTTCTTATCTTCAGAACAAGTGTTCACAGTTGGTTTATTCCCTAGGTTTGTGGGGATTAGATTTGTTTCTAGGTCAGTGCTTGTCGTAGGATTTTATACTGATTTCAAAGCCTGTAATAGGAAGTCCTTTTGTTGAGGGATCCTACAAATGTCCATAACTGATATATTAGCCTTCAACTTCTTCAAATCTTCAATTGCGTTGTAATCAAGTTTGGGCGATTCTCGGGTATGGATGCTTATAGGGTTCTTATGGGGAGAAAAGGGTGCTTTCAAGTGATCGGGGGCTATCTTTCCCCCCGAAGTTTGGGTAGTAGCGAGATCTTTAGAGACAGGTGGACCCTTACTGCGTGTTTGCACAACCGAGACCTCTGCGGGGGGTTCTTGAGATTCAAATAGGTCGCCGGAAGGCATAATTAGGTCAATACCCATATCAGCATGGTTATATCTTCTGGTGGATCAATATTTTCTTGATCAGTGACATTCATAACTGACCCGCTTGGTTTTTCGGTCAGGGAGACTTTGTCAAGAAACTGATTGGACATAAAATTCATGGCATTCACCCATTGAAGACAGTCTCTTTCGAAGTGGTTTTCTTGGTGATAAGTACAGAAAGAATCAGATGCTACATTTCCCAAATCAATATTTAAGTTAGCTGGGGAAGGTTCAATTGCTTTGAACGACGGGTTTATTTTAAAGAAAGGATTATAGGGCCTTTGGCCTTGGTTTCCTTCCCCTACGTTTGTCTTCATGTTTATGATCTCGTTTGATAATTTATTAACCATTCGTTGTAGGTCTTCTATGTCTCCATTACCCTTTTCGGGAGTTTGTTTTGCTTGTTTCCCTGGCGGTCTAGTCAAAAGGAGTCCTCTCCTGGGAGGAAGCTGGACTTCTTTTTTAACTAACGAGACCTGACCTTCCTTACATCCCTTCATTTGGAATTCTATCAGCTTGGCTTCCTCGAAATTCTCAACCAAGGTTCGTTTGGTAGCCCTCTTCACAAACATGGAAATAGAAGTTGGGAGGGTGTTAGCATATACCCCGATTTGTAACTCCTGAGTTGGTCTAGCTTTAGGTTGGAATTTGTTCAAGATAGTTGTGAATATTTGATTGAAATATTTAACCTTCTCCTTTGAACTCATGGTGGCAGTGAAAAATTCAACCATCAAAGCTCTGTAGTGGTTTCTTCAGCAAATTTATCTAAAAAATATTTTTGAAACTTGGTCCAACTAGTTATGGATCCCACAGGTAAGTTGAAATACCATGTGGAGGAGGATTTCTTGAAAGTATAGGAGAAAATACATAATACTACGTCTTCATGTTGGACATTCATTAGTCTGATATCCAGTATGAATTTCTTGATATGATCTTCAGGTAGTCTTGAGGTTTCAGGGTCAAACTTAGGAAGTAACTTCTCTGGATGTCGGGGAAGGTTATGGACTCGCCCTGGGATGGAAAAAGCGTATCTGGACAACCAAGGTTGATTGTTCTAATGTGGGTTTCCCCCTTCTTCCTCATGGTCGTTGTTGTCTTACATATCTTCAGAGCTCGAGTTAAACTCCTCTTCTTTCAAAAAATTGTCTGGAGATTAAGAGGATGTTTGATTTCGGTGATTGAGAAATATATTAGGTCTTCTACTATGTGAAAAAAAACCTGGTCGGGGATGTCGACCACTGGTCTGCTTATTTTTTGTCTTCGAGGAAGTATTGGAGCTAAAGACAACGCACCAATTTGTCGGGCATATGCTCTTGTGATTCTTCTGAGTTGATTTAACTCCTAGTGAGGAAGAGCATAAGGTATATTAGGGAACAAGTGTTCTTCCTCGAGTTGTGGCGAGTCACTCGTTTTGGGAGTGCTCAAAGTGTGTGGGTTGTCTTGGGAAAGACTAGCCATGCACGTGGGTTGTTTTGAATCTACGGGTTGTCTGAAATATTACATGAAATATATATTCAGCCATTCATTCTTCGTGCCCTCCTTCTAGAACCAATTATGTTGATGGGTCCAAAATCCCTTTAGTTCAACAACATGAACCAAACCCGCCATAGAGGCCCAATTAGACTCTGCAACGTTTAATAGTGGAATGGTTCTCCAGATCTCGCGATCCGGCCAATTAATAGATAGGCTTTACGTTTTCTTGCGAAGGCGTCTCCTTTAGTTTGGACTTTCTCTTTTTGTGTTTTTCTCTTACGTGGGACTAATATAAGATGGAAGCCGGTATAAACCAACTTGGAAACAAAACAGGAAAAAGGTTTTAAATACTGGAGAAGGGGCTGAGCTTGGGATAACCTGTTGCTCAGGCATGCAGACAACGATTGTCTACCACAAGCCTAGTACTAATATGTTAACCGTGTGAGTAATCCAATTTATGTCTGAGATACTAATTAGCAGAATAAAACACACATGTGATAAAATAATGGCAAGTAAAATAATTCACTTAACTCTAATCATTCATCACATAATAACCCAACGATTCATCTTCCTCATTAAAGAAAAGAACTGTAAAAACATTGCATCAGATAACTTATTAATATATTTAATAGCTCTTACTTGTTACATCATACATTCATGAGACAAGATAGGAAATAGTTCTTCTCCACATCCAATCATACACACATTTGATAAAAACACAACTTTGTCTCTGGTCGAGAAGGACTTCTCAATTAAAGGTAGCTCCAAAATAATTCTTAACAAAACCAGAAAATGAGAGTTTCTTGCAACAACCATCGACCTCTAACTAATCGGTCGATGCTCTTATTTATAACATAAAAATAACTAAAAATAACGGCTAAAGTGCAGTTAAGAAAAAAAAAACTCACCACGTGGCGTTCTCTCCTAACAATTTTCTAACAGTCATCTCAAGATATTGCTTTAAAAGGATGACTTTTCTCATACTCCGACCAACTGATGAACAACTCCTTGCAAGTGTTGGAGTATGGAAATCTGTGTTGTTCCATCGAGGCCAAGTAGATCTCCCTTATCTCTATTGCATGTGCTTGATACTTCACCAAACTGACACTTAACTATTGCAGCGTAGCCTGAGCTTTTATCGGGTGTTCCATAAATTGTCGTACCTGACCTGGCACTGTGTCTGTCACCTTTGCCAGTCTTTCAGCCCATGATACATCTTGCTTTGTGTGTGATTCGATTATGTCGCACAAGTCGACAAATTCATCATGTGTGCCGAACTCGGGAAGTCCGATATATTTCATCACCCGACTGATCTTAATCCAATGTTTCTCGCACTTGGCCCATTTCACTTGAATTTCTCAGTGTGGTTCCCGAGACATTTTTTCCCAATACTTGGACGATTTATTTATGTGATCAAGACTGCTTTCATTCATCACCCAAATGTCGTGTTCTTCTTTATCTTGGCCCTATTGCACTGCACCAATGTAGTCGGCTCTCTCCATAGCTTGTTGCGCTTTTTCATACCATCGCTCCATATCCTTGCACATCGCAAGTGCCATGAGAGTATATTCATGGAGCTCGGTTATCCCTTTAGTGAATAGGTGTCTCTCGGCTATGAACTTGCTATAGGCCTCCTTGAATTCGCTCCTTAGGTACACCGTAGCCTGTGTGGTGTCATGATAGTATTGTCTATTTGAGACTCTGACACATCAGGCAGTTTTGTGTCTCAGACACCCTCAACTTCCTTTTCTTTCTGCAGGACCTCCGAGATTTGGACCTCGAGGACAGGAGAAGATGTCTTCTCCAGTCCCTTTTCTTCTTCGATGTGCAGAGGGGTCCCGAGAGATGCTTACGGGCTTTCATCATCGTCATATATCTTTATAAACTCACTCAAGGGGATTGATGCGCTTGTTTCCATTAATACCCAGACTATTTCTGGCTGAGTTTCCACACCTGTAGGCGATCCAGGTGGTGGCGTTGCGAATTCAAGGTCATCCAACCCATCAATTTCATCAATATCTATAAATTCAGGGCCGCTAGTACCCGCTTGGCCTCTATCTGGGTTATCGACAGGGGATCTTGTCATTTTTGATAGGTCTGGGTCATCTTGTAGCCAATCAAGCACCCATTGCACCCATTCTAACATGATTAGTCCCGTTTCTCATGTGTCTTGTGCCAAATGGATATCTTTTCCTTGTGTTGGGGCTATCAAGGGGGATTCTGTTGCTTCGACTACTTTAGATTCTATCCTTTCTTATATGGCCCTGAGGGCCCCTTGAGCCGATTGTTCCAGGGTTGTCGATTGTTCATCCAGGCTCATGGCCTTAGACTTGGTCATCTTAGGATCGACCATCCTTGCCACCACCTTGTCCCTATCTTGAGCATTTTCGATGAAGACCTCATCTTCAAATTTTTCATGGGCGTAGGGCCAGCATGACGATACATGTGATGCGTGCTTCAAGACTAGACCCTTTGGGTCATGTTTGTGAAAGCGGTCGGTCTGAAGTCGAAACTCTAATTGACTCAGTCCTTCCTGCTTGGCTTGAGCAGTGTATTTTACCGTGTAGAAACCTACATGGAATCCATAAGGTATGAACACTCACTTCTTATCTTCTACCAGAGTAGAATTGTAACCTTGCAGGATGGTTTGGTAACAGATTTCCCCTACTACTAGCCGATCAAGAACATACATAGGTAAAAGGTGTGGTGTTCCAGTGGCTCTGAAAACCATGATGTAGGTATCACGCTCATACAGGTACCAGTGAACTACCTTTGATATCATCTTTTTGGCAGCAAATGATAGTCTTGGACACTCTTTCTTGAAAATAAAAAAATGAATGCGCGCGATGAATTGATCGCAGATGAGGGAGTATGATTTATTGTACCTGTTTTCCCATAGGAAGCTGAAGTAAACATGGACCGGGAGTTCTGAGGTGTGCCAGCTTAATTTCATTCTGATGAAGACATTTATGGTGCAGATGACATCCAATAAATAAGAATCCATGTAGAAGGATGGAGTCTCTCCTTCTTTTGGCGTCTGAGCCTGTCGAATGCAAATGCTCAACTGCTTTGAAATGATGGCACCCCAGTTAAAGCCTCTCTCAGAAATGGATACTATGTAAGCTAGAGGTATCCATGCCTCTGAAAACCTGGAACAATCTTTCTCCCCATACAACTAGCAAATGAGGGCCATCAGATAGATATACGAATCCCTTAAGTTGGTCGTCGGGTACCAGCCAGAGGCCCGATTGGTGTACTTTTTATCCTCTCTCCACCACAAATCCATTACTCAGCTGGTGTCATGTTTCTCATAGAAGCTTACAACAAAATCAATGTTCAGTCGCTCATCCAGGTCTCTGAGCTTGTAGTAATTCTGCACCTCCACCGAAAGGAAAACCCCAACACACTCGCCATTGTCGTCATTAATCAAACATCTTTGTGTGTTCGTGTGGTCGATAAGCCACTTCAAGAGTTCTATGCAGGGGAAAACTGGAGTTCTGCTCACTACCATGTGTAGGTACGATCTTCAGATATTGGGAAAGACTTCATCGTTGAGCTTTCTCATATCTGGGTCGTTGTGCAGAGTATATTCGGGAAATTCTTCTTGCTTGAGCTTCTTGAAGAGTTCTTCCCATTGCGGGAGTACTGCCTTTGTCCCTATGCTTTATTTTGTGTCTCCAAAGGCTAGAGGATGAGTGAAAATATTCTTGGTGGATGTCCTGATGACTAGTTTCAGCCTTGGAGTGAATTCTAATTGCTTTTCCAGCCCTGGGGTAGAGCCTTCTCCTGCCTTTGATTCTTTCAGCTTGGGTGCCCTCGATGATTGCCTAGTACTTGGTTTCTTTGGAGGCATTGTTCCTACAACCGAAATCAATCCTTTAGGGCATGCGTATAGGGTAACACTGGATAAAAATGTATGAAGTGGAGCGTAAAAAATCCACAGGTTGGTACATACCTATAATGATTTCTAAACCTGTTGTTTAATACTCATAGGATCTTGGAATTTTTTTCTGAATTGCTCATCTCGCTCCTCTGGATGCTCTGAACTTATTTGCGCACGATGATCTTGTTTGTGAACAACTTGAAAGAATTTAAATGGGGAAGAAGTTGTCATGTCGTATCAACCAATTAACTCGGGTTATGCATGAAAATCAAACGAAATCTGTCGCCGAATATCTACAATTCAATTCATCATGAGTTGATGGCGGAGGTGTGGAGGGTGGTGTGCTCTATTTCAAACAATTGATTTGATCCACGCACAAATTAATAACTAATGCGAGATTTGGAATTAATTATTCCTTTAAATGCTTCGAATCCAACGTATCTTAGCGCTAAAATGTCCCATCGCGTTGCTTTCTTAGTGGACATATTGGGGATTGGTGATGTGTGGTGAATGTTTTCGTTAGCGTCCTCTTGATAAGAACTTCCGACATTGATCGATTTTCGTCGTACGATACTGACATGGAAAAACTAACTCGGGGTGCGAATTGGCCCTCGGGAACCGATAACGACCCAAGGGAAAACTAGATTGTATGTTTAATCCAATATGGAAAGGACACATGGAAGATGAGGAAAGGTGGCTTGGTCACGTACATCAATCGGCTTGGTCGCGTACATCAATCGGAGTAGGGGTTTTCAACAATATGCATGTGTTAAAATAAACCTAAGATTGTCGATGTCAAGGTATCGGGGGTCAACGATCGGGGAAGAATTTATTATGTTTTTTACGGACTTACTTTCTCAAAAACTCATTGATGCCAAAATACTTCAGGGATAGGCTATCGACAATATCCTCGTGCAATTTTTGTCGCGAAAGAAATCTTCCTTTTGCCAAATTTTTTAAGCGTGTCAGGGAAATGTTTTGACTGTCGATTCCTTATATAAATGTTAGTCTTTTAAGTTATGGGTTTTCGCATGTTCAAACAAACTTTGAGAGACTTAAATGAGAAACAAAATGATAAGCAAAGGAAACATAATTCATACTGAAGTTGAATTTAGACAGTGCAAAAGATAAATTGGTACTCAAAAAGTAAAATTAACATGGACTTTTAGGGTGTGTTGAGTGCTCAACAGGTACCAAGACTAGTTAACTGCTAAGATTGAAAAGAGGCTCTCCTTTAGTGTAATCATTGGTTTTCAAGAGGTGGAATTCTCATATTATTGAAATTTTTGGTTGAAGAATTCATAGTATATTGGATGACATTAGATTTCATTCCAAAAGGGGTTCTAGATAAACTCAAAAAAATTGGGTTCATATTTCTTTGGTTAAGGAGAATGGATATTAGGGGCATCCCATTGGTAAAACGGAAAAGATGGCAATTCCTAAGGAGATGGGAGGGTGGGGATTAAAAAATATATTTGAATTTTATTTTCTCTCTCAACTAAAAGTGTCTAGAGGTTGATTTCAAGTAAGGGTTTATGGTGTCAAGTGGCTATTCAAAAGTGTATTGATCTTGTTCCTATCGAGGAGTGTTTAAGACCCCTCTCCAAGTCTTTTCACAATGGATCAATTATTTTGAAGGCTACTATAAAATATGTTTCTCTCATAGGAAGGTAGCTTTTGTGGAAAGTAGGATATGGTCATAAGGTCATATTGGTGAAGATCCATAGGTTGGTTGTAGTGATGGATTCGAGTTGTCATAAAACAACATAAATATTCTTAGGGAGAAAGAGATTTTTACCCTATCATCGATGGAAAATCCCATTCTTACTATTATATGGAGGCAATAATGGAAGACAATAGATTAGATAGGTCTCATAGGTGAAGAGTTTGAGTTAGGGTCCTACCCTAACCCCCTTAGATACTTTATTATTGTATGAGGCCACCTTCCTTGAATAACACCCATTAAATAGTTAGTTAGTAGTCATTCATTGTAATAAAGGGTCCTTTTTAGCAACAAGACCCAAATTAGTTGGTCAACCCTCATTATAAGGGGTCCATAGGTAGTTAATATTCTCAATGGATAGATATATATTGATTAGAAGGTTATGTATTGTTTTGTCAAGAGTTTTTATTGTATTTGGAGCATTGCTCTTGAAGGTTTCCCCCTTGAAGAGGCAAGTGAACATAGCTCTCTATTTTATCTCTCCTTTCTCTTGTGTTCTTGGGATTTTCAATACATTTTATGTGAACACTTTAAAGTTTTGGGGTTAAGTACACTACAAGTGATATTAGAGTTCTTTCTTGGGCATGAAGTGGGAGAATTTTTGGCACAAAGTGGGAGTTTTTTTTTCTTTTTGAAGATTTTTAACGGGAAAAAGAGGAAGACAATATTTAGGTCTATTTATGAAACTTTATGTGAAGAATTGAATAAACCAACCATTGATCTGAATTCCTCTTGAAAAAATACCCAATTTAAAAAAACAAATCATCCAAAATGGAGTCTTAGAAGTAGAGATATTGTCAAATTCAAGATCTGCATTTTTTTAGGGTTTTTTCCGATGACGGTCGCGAATTTCACATATTTTAGTCAAACAAGTGCCATTAGATCCAGAAAATCCATGGAATTTCATAATTGGGGTCATAATAGTCGATCGGATAAGTATAATTGACGTTGTGATCATTTTACATTTTCGGCCTCAAGCCCTACTTTGCACAAGTTATTTTCTGATGATTTTAAGAGATGTTTTTGGGATTACAAGCTCATAATTTTTTACTTTTAGAGACATTTTCCAACGTATTTAAATAACACAGTGATTTGTTATTCAATGGGTAAAACAACAGTAGGGGAAGAATACACATAGGAAATACAAGTGGAATCACATTGTTTGAAACCCTTGTAACCCTTGTTGGTACCCCTTCGAGTATTACTACATCAAACAGTACCTATATATGGAATCTCACTTCCATGTACCCCCAAGTCTATAGGAAGTCTCCTAGGTATATCTAAAACTAGCTTTAGATAAACCAATTGGTCATCTCGTTGTTATAGTACACTGAGAACAACACTTGAGGAGATCACTCTCTAGTACATGGGTAGTTGAGTAGTACAAATAAGGGCACGATTAAGCCTTCATAGTTAGTGCCATAAGATATTGGGTTGATTACTACTATTAGACCTCGCACGTATATCAGAGAGCTATAACACCTGACACTCTCTTGTCCCTATGACCCAGTAACATTTTTTAATGAGCTCACCTATGAAAGGTACCTATAAACCACCTCATACTTCTCCAGACAACATGAACACCTTCTCTACTACAAGCAAGTTGGACTTCATGGAAGAACAACTTAAGAAAATTCAAGATGACATACTTGGGTTCAATGCAAAGTTGGATACGAAGTTGGATGAGAAGTTGGATAAGAAATTGGATGAGAAGTTCAACAACTTCAAATGGAGATTGACTGAAAAGTTGATGGGTATGCCAACTCAGGGTATACCAGAAGAAAATTGTTGGACTGCACCACACACTTAACCACACTAGGATGAAACTTCTAACTCTAGACTATTTAGCCACCCACAACCTGTTGGCAAATATTTAACAGACATCGAATGACATAAGTACAGGAAGAGAGAATGGCATAAGTACAGGAAGAATGTACAGAGGATTGTTGGCAAATATTTAATAGACAATGAATGCTTGTCATTGATGGCAAGTACAACGGTGAAGATGGCATGAGTACAGGAAGTTTGTAATAGATAGGCAAACATAAGATAAGTTCAGGAAGGTCGAATGATCGAAGATGAGAAGTTTGTAAGCGACAAGCAAACAGAAGATAAGTTTAGGAAGGTTGAATGATCGAAGGCGAATGATCGAAGGCAACGCAACGTTGATCAAGTGATCAAAGACCAGTAAAATTTGAGAAGAATCTCTGATCGTTGGATTCCATTCAAAATTCCCGAAAGAACGAGGGTCGTTAGATCTGAATGTAGACAAGAAGAGATCATTGAAGAGGAGGACAGATCTCAGCCGTTAGATCCAAGCGCAGGATCCTACCATCGTTGGATCAAGAAGAACCCGCACGTCCTTTAAGGTACAAGGAGAATCGAGCATAGTCGCAATATGCAAAATCGCGATGTAATCTGAGCTATCAGATCAAGGTTTGATCTAGACCATTGATTCCATTCCATGTCGAAGTTTCGGGTATCTAGAGTTGGACATGTTAAAGATTATTGACAACAGGAATCCCGATATCGCGATATGCAAAATCGCGATGAAATCTGAGCCGTCGGATTAAGGTTTAATCTGGACCATTGATTCCATCCCTTGTCGGAGTTTCAGTGATCGAGAGTTGGACATGTCAAAGATTATTGACAACATGAATCCCAATATCGCGATATGCGGAATCACGATGAGATCTGAGCCGTTAAATTAAGGTTGAATGTGGACCGTTGATTCCAGTCCTTGTCGGAGTTTCAGGGATCGAGAGTTGGACATGTCAAAGATTATTGACATTAGGAATCCTGATTTTGCGATATGCGAAATGACGATTTAATCGCAGCTGTTGAATAGAGATCAGATATGGACCGTTGATCTAACTCCATATCGGAGTTTCATGAATCGCGACATGGAGAGGCAAAGAATCCAATGCAACAAGAATGCTAAAATTGCGAAATCGCGATTCAATCGTAGCCATTGAATCAAGATCACATATGGACCATCGAATCACAGGACATGTGGCAAGTGATCGAAAGTTTGCTGACTTGGGGTCAACGGAGCATAGTGTCGAAAATCACAAAATGAGAAATCATGAAAGCGCTTTTTGCATAGGCACTTGGTTATGACCATAGTCATATTGGGGAAGGAGCTAGTGCAGAAATTTTTTGTATTGGAACTTCGGGGATCGCGAAATGAAGTGTAGAGACACTCAGCACATGATTGTCGAAATGTCGAAACTCAATTTAAAGGCAATGTCAATATAGTTCATACAACGGTGCAGATAAATTGGAATATGATCGGAAGGTTACTGTTCTCTCTCATAGTTAACCCCTCAGTTACGATTCTGTTAGTGAAACAGACTCATGATTGCAAATCAGTTAGCGTTTCAGTTGGCGTTTCAGTTGCTTGGACAGTTGTCTTTATTTTGCCTAAGGAGTTGGGAATTTGAACCGCCGGGAGTGTGTATAAAAGAAAATGAGACAGACAGCGTGAGGTTGGCTGTTCTGTATGAGAAAAGAATGAAACGGTAAGAAAAGAAAAAGAAGAGGATGTGCAGTGTGAGATGGAGAAGATGCACAGTGTGAGAAGAAACTCAATGAAGAGTAAAAGATGATGAAGAGAAGTTGAAGCATAACAGAATGAGAGAACGAGTTGATGCAGAGCATACCTGCTGAAAAAACAGAGGAAGAGAAGAGAAACAGAACAGTGTGTAGAAGACCAGATTTATAGAACAAAGAAAGATTGGTAAGAAATGATTTATCTGTAAAGTTGACTGTTTATTTAGCCATTCATATTTTAGGGAGGTTGGGAGGTGCTCGGGAGGACTGTTGTCCTCAGAGGTTCAAGTGGGAGCTTGAACACAGGAAGTTGTAGCTTCCATCTGGTTGTAGCCAGAGAAACCAGGGTGGCAGGGTGGTGCTAGGGAGAACAGGTGTTCTCTGTTATATAGGTTGGAGCCTGTGTAACTGGAAGTTGGTGCTTCCATCCAGTTGGTGTTGGAACATATAGGGAGTTGGTGCTTCCTTCTAGTGGGTGCTAGAGAAATCAGGGAGTTGGTGCTAGAGAAACTAGAGAGTTGGTGCTCTCAAACAAGTTGCAGCTTGTAAAACAGATGTAGCAACCTCACATTGAGTTGGTGCTCAATTAAAGATGATGTACAGAACTTAAAAGATTGCCTATCATTTCGAAGAAGAAGAGGTTTTCTCCCTTTATGTGTTTCCTCGTGAAAATTTGTCTCTGTGTATACCTTATGTGTGACTGACGCTTTTTACTTTTACTATCCATATGTTGTATAATGTTAATGATCACTTGAGGAAAGATTAAGAATATTTTAATAGACTTAAGATTGTTTAAGCTCAAAGACAACTGATTCACTCCCCCCCTCTCAGTTGTATTAGTAATTTCAACAATTGGTATCAGAGCGGGTTCCTTTTATTGAAAGGTAGATCTGCAAGCTTAAACATGACAAGTCATGAAGGGACTTCAACCTCTAAGCCCCCTCTGTTTGATGGAACAATTTTTTCCTTCTGGAAGATTAGAATAAGAACATACTTAATGGCCTTGGGTGCTGATGTTTGGGATGTAGTAGAGACTGGATATACAAAGCCTGTTGTGCTAGCCTCCAAGGATGATAAGTTAGAGTTTAGTTTTAATGCTAAGGGGATGAATGCTATCTTGAATGGACTTGCTGAAGATGAGTTTGTAAAGGTGATGCATTTTGATACTGCCAAAGCAATGTGGGATAAACTTATTAATAGTTATGAAGGAAATGAGAAAGTAAAAGATGCCAAACTTCAAACATACAGATTGAAATTTGAACAACTAAAGATGAATGAAGATGAAACAATTAACAAGTATTTTTTAAGAGTTGAAGAACTTGTAAATGCCATGAAGGGTCTTGGTGATAATTTTGATGACCCACTCTTAGTTCAAAAGATTTTAAGATCTCTGCCTGATAAATTTAATCCAAAAGTCTCTGCAATAGAAGAATTAAATGATCTTAAAACTCTGTCCATTGATCAAC
>JZKD02S0231237.1:154378-187647 GCA_000966675.3 Picea glauca
AATTCACTGTGATAACACCAGTGCCATTAGTGTTTCCAAGAATCATGTTCTTCATTCCAAGACTAAGCATATTCCAATCAAGTACCATTTTCTCAGAGAACAAGTTACAAACAGAATTGTTCAACTGAATTATATACGTTCTACAAAACAAATTGTTGATATCTTTACTAAACCATTAGCAGCGACCCATTTTGGATACCTTCGTCAAAAGTTGGGGGTTATAATCTCTTGTGTCTAATCTATTCACCTGGTCAGGGGGAATACTTATTGAATATTTGGTGTATTTCCAAGATGCTTATAGTCGACAGGGGGAGTATGTTTTGCAATAGATCARGGGAAGAATATTACTTCTTTGACATTGATGTCAAAGGGGGAGAAAAGAGTTCGGGAGAGGAGATCTGAATGCATGCGGGTGCTTGTATTGCCATCAATGCCAAAGGGGGAGATTGTTGGAAAATATTTAACAGACAACGAATGGAATAAGTATAGGAAGAGCGAATGGAATAAGTACAAGAACAATGTACAGAGGATTATTGGCAAATATTTAACAGACAACGAATGCTTGTCATTGATGGCATGAGTATAGGAAGTTTGTAACAGACAGGCAAAAAGAAGATAAGTTTAGGAAGGTCGAATGATCGAAGACGAGAAGTTTGTAAGCGACAGGTAAACAGAAGATAAGTTCAGGAAGGTTGAATGATCGAAGGCGAATGATCGAAGGCAACACAACGTTGATCGAGTGATCGAAGACCAGTAAAGTTTGAGAAGAATATCTGATCATTGGATTCCATTCAAAATTCCCGAAAGAATGAGGGTCATCAGATCTGAATGTAGACAAGAAGAGATCATTGAAGAGGAGGACAGATCTCAGGCGTTAGATCCAAGCGCAGGATCTGACCATCGTTGGATCAAGAAGAACCCGCATGCCCTTTAAGGTACAAGGAGAATCGGGCGTAATCGCGAAATGAAAAATCACGATGTAATCTGAGCCGTCAGATCAAGGTTTGATCTGGACCATTGATTCCAGTCCATGTCAGAGTTTCGGGGATCGAGAGTTGGACATGTCAAAGATTATTGACAATAAGAATCCCGATATCGTGATATGCGAAATCGCAATGAAATATGAGTCGTCAGATTAAGGTTGAATCTGGACCGTTGATTCCAGTCCTTGTCGGAGTTTCAGGGATTGGGAGTTGGACATGTCAAAGATTATTGACAACAGGAATCCCGATATCGCGATATGCGAAATCGCGATAAAATCTGAGCTGTCAGATTAAGGTTGAATATGGACCGTTGATTCCAGTCCTTGTCGAAGTTTCGAGGATCAAGAGTTGGACATGTCAAAGATTATTGACATCAGGAATCCCGATTTTGCGATATGCGAAATGACGATTTAATCGCAGTTGTTGAATAGAGATCAAATCTAGACCGTTGATCTAACTCCATATCGGAGTTTCACGAATCGCGACATGGAGAGGCAAAGAATCCAATGCAACAAGAATGCCGAAATCGCGAAATCGCAATTCAATCGTAGCCATTGAATCAAGATCACATATGGACCATTGAATCACAGGACATGTGGCAAGTGATCAAAAGTTCGTTGACTTGGGGTCAACGGAGCATAGTGTCGAAAATCACGAAATGAGAAATCGCGAAAGCGCTTTTTGCATAGGTGCTTGGTTATGACCATAGTCATATTGGGGAAGGAGCTAGTGCAGAAAAGTTCTGTATCGAAACTTCCGGGATCGCGAAATGAAGTGTAGAGACACTCAGCACAGGATTGTCAAAATGTCGAAACCTGATTTAAAGGCAATGTCAATATAGTTCATCCAACAGTGCAGATAAATTGGAATATGATCGGAAGGTTACTGTTCTCTCTCACAGTTAACCCCTCAGTTACGAATCTGTTAGTGAAACAGACTCATGATTGCAAATCAGTTAGCGTTTCAGTTGCTCAGACAATTGTCTTTCTTTTGCCTAAGGAGTTGGGAAGTGGAATCGTCGGGAGTGTGTATAAAAGAAAATGAGACAGACAGTGTGAGGTTGGTCGTTCAGTATGAGAAAATAATGAAACGGTAAGAAAAGAAAAAGAAGAGGATGTGCAGTGTGAGATGGAGAAGATGCACAGTGTGAGAAGAAACTTAATGAAGAGTAAAAGATGATGAAGAGAAGTTGAAGCAGAACAGAATGAGAGAACGAGTTGATGCAGAGCATATCTTCTAAACAAACAGAGGAAGAGAAGAGCAGCACAACAGTGTGTAGAAGACTAGATTTACAGAACAAAGAAAGATTGGTAAGAACTGATTTATCTGTAAAGTTCACTGTTTATTTAGCCATTCATATTTTAGGGAGGTTGGGAGGTGCTCGGGAGGACTGTTGTCCTTAGAGGTTCAAGTGGGAGCTTGAACACAGGAAGTTGTAGCTTCCATCTAGTTGCAGCCAGAGAAACCAGGGTGACAGGGTGGTGCTAGGGAGAACATGTGTTCTCTGTTATACAGGTTGGAGCCTGTGTAACTGGAAGTTGGTGCTTCCATCCAGTTGGTGCTGGAACATATAGGGAGTTGGTGCTTCCTTCTAGTGGGTGCTAGAGAAATCAGGGAGTTGGTGCTAGAGAAACCAGAGAGTTGGTGCTCTCAAACAAGTTGCAGCTTGCAAAACAGAGGTAGCAGCCTCACATTGAGTTGGTGCTCAATTAAAGATGATGTACAAAACTTAAAAGACTGCCTATCATTTCGAAGAAGAAGAGGTTTTCTCCCTTTATGGGTTTCCTCGTGAAAATTTGTCTCTGTGTATACCTTATGTGTGATTGACGCTTTTTACTTTTATTATCCATATGTTGTATAATGTTAATGATCACTTGAGGAAAGATTAAGAATATTTTAATAGACTTAAGATTGTTTAAGCTCAAAGACAATGGATTCAACCCCCCCCCTCTCAGTTGTATTAGTAATTTCAACACAACCCTCGTCGAGCCCACACAACAATAGATCAATGGATAATAACATATGGCACCATTATTCAAAGGTAGACTTGAACAAGTTTGATGGTTATGACCCGTTAAGATGGTTCACCTGGATGGAACATTACTTTCTCCTCCAGGGCATTACTGATGACATGATGAAACTCAAGGTGGTGGTCCTATATCTAGATCCAGGATGATGACAATGGTGGGAATGGAATAAAAAAAACATATGCGAGCTATATCGTACGTTTATTAAAGTTGTCTATGCATGTTTTGAGAAAGATACTCATTATTTGGGGAGGCTTAAAAAGTTACACCAAACCAACTCAGTCACAGACTGTATGGTATCCTTTGAGAAATTAGCTATCCATACAAAGAACTTAACATATTATTTCTATAAAGAATGTTTCATTAATGGCCTTAATGAGGAGATTCAAGAAAAAAACAGAATGTAATGTCCTACTACATGGTTGGAAGCGACATAGGGGGACCTATAAGTAGAGATGGTGATCAATGCACAAACAAAAATACCAACCTTCATTCCCCACACTCATCCTCCTCAGGGTGCTTCCCTAAGAACAAATCCTACTCATCCCTTGAAAGTACAAAGGTTGTGTCCAACGGAAGTGGAAGATCGTCAAAGACGAGGAATGTGCTATAATTGTGATGAAAAATATGTTCCAGGTCATCGATGTAAAGAACCAAAATTGTTCCAAATTGATATGACCAGTCACACCTTGACTAAGGACATAAGTATCGAAGAGAGACTAGACTTACAAGTTGAATACATCAACACTCAAACTCAAACAGATATGGAACCTCCTTTCTCTCATGAAGACCAATTATCTCCCTACATGCATTATTAGGCATTTAAACTCCACAAGCCTTGAAACTCACAGGTTACATCAAGCATCGAAAATTCATAGTACTAGTTGACAGTGGAAGTACTCACAACTTCATTCATAAAAGAGTGGAAAAAGAAAAAACATTGTTTTTTACACCCAGTGCACAACTTTCAAATCATGATCGCCAATGGAGGGATGATGAAATGTGTGGGAAGATGTGAAAATGTTGGACTCCATATGGAAAACTATCAGCTCAAAACCCATCTATTTGTCATCGATATGGGTGGGTATGATATAATATTGGGGACATAATGGCTACATACATTGGGACCAGTCACCATGGATTTCAAATAACCTTATATGAGTTTCACTAAAGAGGGTCACGCACACAAACTTTGAGGGATTCTGGTAGGCTCTTCTGATATAGTCAACTCTCATTGTATGGAGAATTTATTAAATAAGGGCCATTATGGAATTATTTCCCAATTTAATGCCATACAAAGATCATTGGCTTCTGGTAGGATCTTCTGACATAGACTTGTAGCTAATCCTTGAAAAACATCATCTAGTCTTCAAGACATCAAAGGGTTTACCCCCTTCTCGAGGAGAGCATGACCATGGAATTCCCCTAATTCTAGGAAGTCAACCACCAAATGTACTTCCTTATCTCCACCCTTTTGCACAAAAGAATGAAATAGAAAATATCTTTTATGAACTATTGGAGGGAGGGGTCATACATCCTAGTAAAATCCCTTACTCATCACTAGTATCCATGGTATTAAAGAAGGAAGGAACTTGGCACATGTGTCCCAATTTTCGGGCTCTCAATAAGTTGACAATCAAGGAATAATTTACCATCCCCGTTGTTGATGAAATTCACAGAGAAAAGTTGTTCACTAAGCTTGATCTACGTTTAGAATACTACCAAATCAGGATGAAAGAGGAAAACATCCCAAAGACAACCTTCAAAACACATGAAGGTCATTATGAGCTTCCAGTGATTCCTTTTGGCGTTTGTAATACTCCATCCACTTTCCAAAGTCTCATGAACAAGATTTTCAAACCATTCCTACGCAATTTTGTGCTAGTATTCTTCGATGATATCTTGATCTACAAGAAAACATGGGAATCACACATAGAGAATGTCGATAAGTCCTTCCAACTCTTGAGAAGCAACCAATTATTTGTGAAGCGCTCCAAATGTTCTTTTGGGGATCATGAGGTTGAATATTTGGGTCACATTGTAAGTCATGAGGGTGTATGAGTTGATCCCAAGAAAGTGTCAACTATGCAATAATGGCCTTGTCCCAAAACACTAAAGAGCTTGAGGGGATCCTTAGGATTCACAGGCTACTATAGGAAATTTGTGAAAAATTATGGCAAGATTGCAGCTCCCGTAACTTCACTCCTTAAAAATAATGTGTTTGTTTGGAGTGAGGTAGTAGCACATGCCTTAGTTGCTTTAAAGGATTCCATGTGCACTACTCCACTATTAGCAGTACCTGACTTTAAAAAGAATTTTGTCTTGGAATGTGATGCTTCAGGGAGAGGTCTTGGACCAATATTAATGCAAGAAAGACACCCCTTGGAATTCACCAGTAAATAATTATGTGACCACAATTTGGAAAAACCCACACACGAGAAGGAAATGATGGCTATCCTTCATGCAGTGGAGACTTGGCGCCCATATCTCATAGGGAGGCATTTTCAGATCAATATTGACCATCATAGTCTAAATTTCTTGCTTAAACAATGGTTGTCTTCACCAGAGAAACATAAATGGGTCACCAAGATGTTGGGGTATGGTTATGAGATCGTATATAAGAAGGATAAAGAGAATGTTGTGGATGATGCTTTATCCAGACAATTCGAGGAGGATGGCTCACTCTTTTCCTTATCATTACCAAGCCTAGGATGGATCAAGGAGGCCCGCAAGGAATGGATAGAAAATGATACTTTAAGGAAACTCATCCAACAACTTCAGGTATATCCCAACCCACCTAAAAGTTACACATGGCAACAAGATACATTGTGGTATCAAGGGCACATTGTTCTGGAAAAGGATTCAGCCCTAAAATAACAACTATTAAAGGAGTTACATTCTCCACCAATAGTCGGTCACTCTGGATTTCATAAAACCTATGAAAAAAATAAGCATTCATTCTTCTAGGATGACATGAAAATAGATATCCAATAATTCGTAGTATCTTGTGACACTTTCCAAAGAAACACAGGAGAGACAGTGGAGACACCAGGGGCATTGCAACCATTACCAATCCCAACACAGATTTGGATAGTTATTTCAATGGATTTTATCGTGGGACTCCCAAAAGTAGGCAACAAATCAATCATCATGGTGGTTGTTGACCATCTTTCAAAATTTGCTCATTTTTGTGCCCTAGATCACCCTTTCACTCCTTCCTTAGTGGCCCAGGTCTTCATGGATAACATCTTTAATCTACATGGTATTCCCACTTCCATTGCCTTAGATTGAGACCCCATATTCACCAACAAATTTTGGCAGGAACTATTTCAACTTCAAGGTACACAGCTGAATATGAGCACTGTGTATCATCCTCAAATTGATGGTCAAACAAAAGTGGTCAACAAGTGCCTAGAAACCTATTTGAGATTTTTTTATTCTAAGAAGTCACACTAATGGGCACAATGGATTTCCCTTGTTGAATGGTGATACAACACCACTTATCATGGAGCTACCAAAATGACACCATATGAAGTTGTTTATGGACAAAACCCCCTGTCAGTGGCATCCTATGTACCAGGAACTTCCAAGGTTCATGCAGTAGATAGAACACTTCACACCAGAGAAGCCATTATCTATATCCTCAAGGACAACTTGTTTATGGAACAAAATCAAATGAAACAACAAGCTAATCAACATAGATCTAAACTTTCCTTTAACAAAGGGGATCAAGTGTTTCTTCACATGCAACATTATAAACTAACATCACTTAAAGATGAATTTCCCCAGAATTTAGCTCCCAAGTTCTATGGTCCCTATCAAATCATACAATGCATTGGTCAAGTTTCCTATAAGCTGGCTCTCCCAACCCACTCCAAGATTCATTCAGTATTTCATGTGTCCTATTTGAAAAAAGTCATGGGATCAAATTGCAAAGTGTAGACCAACTTGCCAGAACTTAATGAATAAGGTTCCATTTGGCTCCAACCAAAAGCATAATTGGATACCAAAGAGCGCCAGTTGCACCAACACACAATCAAGGAATTATTGATCCAATGGAAAGATATGAAACTAGAAGATGCCACATGGGAACCGACAACGATTCTACAACAATATCCTCTCCTTCATCCTTAAGGACAACATTTCTTTCGAAGGGGGAGGGAATGTTAGGGTCATACCCTAACCCCCTTACTTAGATACTTTATTATTGTATGAGGCCACCTTTCTTAAATAAGGCCCATTAAATAGTTAGTTAATAGTCACTCATTGTAATAAAGGGTCCTTTTTAGTAATAAGACCTAAATTAGTTGGTTATCCCTCATTATAAGGGGCCCATAGGTAGTTAAGATTCTCTATGGATAGTTATATATTGAGTAGAGGGTTATGCATTGTTTTGTCAAGAATTGTTATTGTATTTGGAGAATTTCTCTTGGAGGTTTTCCCCTTGAAGAGGCAAGTGAACATAGCTCTCTATTTTTTTTTCTCTCTTTTCTATTTTGTTATTGGGATTTGCACTATATTTTTGTGAATGCTCTAAAGTTTTGGGGTTAAGTACACTACAAATGTGGGAGGGATATATTCAAATACTTAGGATCAGTCATGTTAGGATCAAGATGAAGGAGATGAATTAATTTGGTTGAAGAATCCCGTTGGAGGCTACTATACTCCAAAGCTTGGTTACAAGGTCTTAAATGAGGGAGATATTATAGGAGATCATGTTCATTAGTGGAAGAAGATATGGAAGTTTAAATGACCATTAAAACCATCCATTTTATATGTGGTTGACACTCAATAACACGGTGTTTACTTGGGACAATTTTCAAAAAAAGGAATAAATATGATTCTGGTAGGTGTACTTTATGTAAGGTAAGTGAGGAAATAGTATCACACTTTCTTATCTTATGTCCTTGTTATTCTCAGATCTAAAAATAGTTATAATCTTCTATTTCTTTTTAAAATGCTTGGAATGACAATTATGTTGAAGATTGTCTCGAGAAGTGGGACGAAAATCCAATAAAAATATATATGTCGAACATTCCACCCAACTATAGACATTGTTGTTCTAGATCTCAACAATAGGTCACCTTCGAGCTAGGGCTGTGAATCGACAAGGACGGTTCCTAGGCCAACTCTAAAACACAGAACAATTAGCTAACAATCTCTCACAATTTTTCCAACCACACAACAATCCTATTTTACCAACTCTCTTCCCCTTCAACCTGTACAACCCAAATAAATGAACCCCTTTCTCTGCAATGCAGTCCCTTAGGTTTTTCCACTTCTTTTCCAGGGCTCTAGCTCTACTGTTAAAAAAATCTCAATGCTAGAAACTCCAAGGATTCTTAGCTATGGGCAATTATTTCACAACTTCAATCATTCTCATGCACACAAGCATCTACTCCTTTATGGAATAATCGACAATTACTTACAACCAACAAGCAATGGCTCTTTTCCCCCAACAATTCATTTTCCATGCCCCAAAACTCAGAACTAGAGCGAGTAAGAATGAATGAGGAACATGCAACAATGATTGAGGAACTAAGTGAGTGAGTAACAAATGATTGAGTAACAATGAATAAGGAACCCCCAAACAACCCAAAAGTGGGGTTTACATAATTGCATGCAATTAACCACCACGTGGCATCCCCAAAAAGCTCACGTAACCACTTTTCCCCACTAATTCCAAGATGGGTGAATACAATATATAATAAAAATACTTAGCCCCTTTATCCCCCCTCTCTCGTGGAATCATAAACCCCCTATTTTTGTCTTTGTTCATCTTGTAGCCAATGATGTACTTTATTATTAATATTCAAAGTATTACATGTATAGGCACTCTAACCTTTCAACTTTACAAGAACTTCAACCTTTCATCAAATAAAAAAATACATTATTAATCCGAGGACTCAAAATTGGGGTATAACATTCCCCTCCCCCTTATTTTGGCACTATCCTCAATGCATATACAAAAGATAAAAATCAAAATTTCAAAAGCCTTCAAAAAGTCACGGGTACTCTTCTTACATGGCATCCTCATGCTCCCAAATAACATCTTTAGGACCATAACAGGTCCATTGAACCTTTACAAACCCCATGGATCGATTATGGAGCACTTTGACCTTCCTGTCCAATATGCACATCGAATAGACCTGAAAGTCTCCTTCCAGATCCACCTGAATCAAATTCCATTCAATAACATGGTTAGGATCATGCACATACTTTTGTAGCAAAGAGACATGAAATACATTATGCACATTCATGGAAGCAGGCAATGTAAGCATGTATGTAAATGGCCCTATTCTGTCCAATATCTCAAATGGACCACAAAATCTAACTCCTAGCTTGGTAAAACTTCCCAACTTTAATGATCTCTTCTTGGGATTCACTTTCAAAAGCACACGCTCTCCCACTTTAAATTCTCTAGTTGTCTTGTTCTTATATGCATAACTCTTCTGTTTATCTTGTGTTTCTTTCAAATTCTACTTAATTTTAACCATATGGTCTTCCATATCCCTGTGCAATTTTGGCCCAAGTACTACTGTGTCTATTGGGTTGTCCCAACTCATTGGAGTATTGCATTTTTTGCCATGCAAAGATTCAAATGGATTCATATTCAATGAAGTTTGATACCCATTATTGTAGACAAACTCAACGAAATGCAAAGAACATTCCCACCTAGATGGTTAACTCTTATGTTAAACTTGTGTTTCTTTCAAATTCTGCTTAATTTTAACCATATGGTCTTCCATATTCTTGAGCAATTTTGGCCCAAGTACTATTGTGTCTGTTGGGTTGTCCCAACTCATTGGAGTATTGATTTTCTACCATACAAAGCTTCAAATGGGTTCATCTTCAATGAAGCTTGATACACTTTATTGTAGACAAACTCAACCAAATGAAAATAATCTTCCCACCTAGATATATTATCCATCACATACATTATCAACATGTATTTAATCACTTGGTTGACTCTCTTTCTCATCCCATCCGACTGTGGATGGTATGTTGTGCTAAAATTCAAATTTGTACCAAATCCTTTAAATAATCCCATCCAAAAGTTTGAAGTAAACTTTGTATAACTGTCTGAAACAATTGCCTTAGGTATTCCATGCAACCTAACAGTTTCCCTCGTGTAAATTTCTGCAATATTAGTTGTTGTATGAGTCATTTTTATGAGAACAAAATGAGAAACCTTTGCCAATTTATCCACCACTACACTATTGAATCATGCTATTTTGATGTCCTGAGCAATTTAGTAATAGAATCAACGATTACCACTTCCCATTTCTTCTTTGGAAATGAAAATGGTTGTAGCAAACCTGCTAGGTGTCTATGATCAACTTTCACTCTCTCAAATTCCATACACATGGCAATGTAATCAACAACATCTTTCTTCATTCCTGGCCAAAAGTATTGTCTTCTTATTGCTGCATTTTTTTTTTTTTGGTAATCAAGATGTCTGGCATACTGAACATTATGCATTTCTTTTAATACCAAATTCCTAAGTTCTCTGTAACTAGGAACATAATTATGTTTTTATGCATATGCACTCCACTTATTTTATCATATACTCTTTACATTTTTGTTATACATCTTCTTGTTGTAAGTTTTCTTTTACTTGTAGGTAGTGTCACTCTGTAACAACAACATCTAAAATTCTGCTCTTTAAATATGAGTTCATGTGCAACTTTATTTTCTTTTACTTTGATATGCTTGATGTCAAAGTCATACTCACTTAAAAATTATAGCCATAGTGTTTTCTTGGAATTTAAGGTTGGTTGCTCAAAAAGATATTTCAGATCATTGATATCGAGAGGGGGGTGAATCAATATCAAGTAAAATTTAGCACTTTTTAAACTTTAAACTTTTCAATCAAATAAATGCATCCAATATACAATAAAGAGAAGAAGAAGAAAAACACAGTGCACAACAGATTTACGTGGAAATCCACATAATGTTTTTCTTATATAATAACAATATTACATTCATAGGAAGCTACAATTTCCAAGATTCTCCAAATCCAACTAGAAGGAGGCTCCACGACCCTTTCCTTGCCCCTTCCTTCCGCCCTTATATATATAAGAATCAACCTGTCACTGTCTCCATCTCTGTCACTATCATTGATACAACATTATCATCAAACTAGGTCTGCATAGACTATCATTGTCTCTGCCACTATCATTGATACATCATCATCATCGAACTAGGTCCACATAAAAATATTAGGTCCACATGGGTCTACACAGAAACCCAAACAACCACATAGAACCCTATGCAAAGAATCAACCTTCCATACTATAGCAAATCCATAGCAATGATCAAAACACCACCATAAGACTAGAAAATATCCTTCACAAGAGCTCCTTATCCACCCAGTTCCTTCGCTACCAAACTTGTGCTAAGAGATCAAAATCTTAGATACACTAAAAATGTGAAAATTCATCCTTCATTTATAATAGTTATGTTCCTATTTTTAGTTTCTGGGTCGACGTGGCTGAACTGTCCTCAATTTTCTGGCTGGGTTGTCAGACGAAAAAATTCATATCTCCTCATTCCTAGGGAGTTAGAGGGACTTCCATATACTATTGGAAAGGTCTCAGAATAATATTTCTAATCATGTAACTTGTGCTTCCATTTGATTTAGTTATGTAGAGTAAAAATTCTCTCAAATATAGGGTATATCCAAATTGACCACAAACAATACTTTCAACAATCGCCATGTTGCAATCTTTATATTGGACATATGTAGGCTTATTCACTTGACTTTAGGAGATTCTTCACTTGGTTTTAGGGCTTATTCAAAGTGTCTTCCCATAAGGGCCATGATTAAAGATACACCATAAGGGGACCACTTTGGAGACTCCTTCAAGTAAACCCACAAGGTTCTTCATGATGATCACCAATGAATGACTTTGACATCAATGACAACACCATTATAGATTTTCCTTAATTCAAATCTCTTTCCTATTAAATAATGCCTCCACATATTCAATTATATGACATCAAGCTCCAAATAATGTGTGGCATAATTCCTCTCATGTTCTTTAAGATTTCTAGACTCATAACCAATGACAAGTTCATTTTGAGTGAGGAATCCACCAAGTCCTTCTTTGCATGCACTTGTACATACCACACAATTCTCATTTGGGTCATCAATCTTCAAAATAGATGCACTAGTAAGTAATTCTTTCAAAAAATTAAAATTTTCTTCACACTCTTTTGTCCATTCAAACTTCATTCCCTTCTTTTGTAAAGACGTGATTAGAGGAGCAATTTTAGAGAATCGTGTTATAAATCTCCTATAGTATCTGACTAATCCCATGAAATATCTAACTTCTGAAACATTCCTAGGTGTTGGCTATCCTCTAATGGATTCATTCTTCTTTAGATATACTATTATAACTTCCTCTGAAATAATATGCCCCAAATAATGGATTTGTTCTTGGTAAAAACAATGCTTGCTTAGCTTGGCATACAATTAATGTTCCCTTAGCACTTGCAGCACCAACCTCAAGTGATGTTCATTCTCTTCCTTAGACTTAGAATAAATAATTATGTCATCCAAGAATACAATGACAAACTTATCCAGACAATTTTTGAATATGCCATTCATTAAGCACATAAAGACAGTTGGTGCATTGGTCAATCTAGATGGCACCACTACAAATTCATAATGCCCATACCTAGTTCTAAAAGTTTTCTTACTAATGTCTTCTTCCTTGATTCTCACCTGGTGATATCTTGAACTCAAGCTTATCTATGAAAATATATTTTCTCCGATGAGCTGCTCAAAGAGGTCATCAATTCTGGGTAGAGGGTATTTGTTCTTCACAATGGCTTTCTTCAAATTTATAAAGGCAATGCATAATCTCAACGTTCCATCTTTGTTTTTAACAAAGAGTATAAGTGCTCCCCAAGGTGATACACTTCGACACATGTATTGTTTCTTCAATAATTCTTCTAGCTACATTTGCAATTCTTTTAATTCCGGAGTACTCATTATGTAAAGAGTTTTTGACAATAGGGAAACTCCTATTACCAAATAAATAGATAAATATATATCCCTCTTTGGTGGTAATCATGTTATTTCTTGGAATACATCCTCAAACTCTTGCAATACTGAATAATCTTCAAGACTTGGCCCTTTGGTATTTTTTGTCTCCTCCACATGAGTTGCATACAATTGACATCCTTTCCTGAAACATCTCTTTAGTTGTAAGGTTGAAATATCCCTTATATAAATGGGTCTTGGAATTCCTTTCATAATGCTCTGTTTCCACTCTTCATCAAGACATGTAAATGTCTTATTATGGAAATCTAGGACAACATGATGCTTGTCCAACCAACCCATTCTAATTAGGATATCATAGGATCCAAATGATATGATATTCAGATATTCACTCCATTCAAATTTATTGAACAATATCTAACTGTCTCATTGATCCTTCTTTTGGTTCCAGAGGCTAGCTGAACCAAACATGATTTTTTAAGCTTACTTTTCTCCCACTGAAATCTGTCCACTATTGTATGATCAATGTAACTATGGCTTGCTCATGAATCATTAAAATAACAACATGATGATTAATTATCTTACCTTCCACCTCAATCATATGGGATTGGTATTCTTCTTTTCGATCTTCCAAGGCTGCATATATTGTTGGAATATTTATACTCATGTATTCTATTGTAGTAGCCTCTTGGATGTTGTGTTTTGTCCTCATCTCATTTTCTCTGTGAGGGAAATCCTTGTACATGTGATCTTGTTTACATCCCCAACATTTGACTGGTCTCCTTCCCCTTTTTCCCAAGGAGTCTTCCCTCTTGGATTCATTCTTAGCAGGTTGATCATGTTAACTTGTATTAGGACTGTTTATGTTGAAAGGAGGTTTGAATGCCTTCCTTCTCTGATCATATTTCTCCTTCTTCTTATCCTTCCAAGATTTTTGCAAAGGTTCTCTGCTCTTGCCTTGCTCATACATGTACTTAGCCTTTCTAATGGTCTCTGTCAAAGTTCTAGTCTTGTCATATTGAATCTTATCTTTATAGAAAGATGGAAGTCCACTCAGAAACCTTTGTATCTTCACCTTTTCATCCTTGATAAACCCCACATACTTCAACAATCCCAAGAACTTCTTTCCATATTCTCCCATGGTCATGCTCCCCAATCCAAGTTCAAAGAAATCTTGCATCTTCTTGTCATATTAGTGATTTGAAAGATACTCCTGCTGAAAATATCTCTTGAACTACTTCCAATTAATCCTACCCTCATCAATGTGCTTAACTTGCTTCAATTGATCCCACTAAATAACATCTTTCCCATGCAAATGGTATGTGGCAATCCTAACTTCTAGGTTAGATGAGTATTTGTGCAACTAAAGTACTTCCTGATTCCAAGAAACTAGGATTTAGCATCATCTTCCCTTTCTATTTCACCATCAAATGATTGTGGCTTAAGCTTCCTAATCTCTCGTTGCAAATTGTCCAACTTGTATCTTCTTGTTTGATGCCTAACATAAGACACTTATGGACTTCTCCTTGACTCTCCATATGCATAAATATTCCTTGTTGAGTAAGGAGGTGACTGATTTCTATAAGTTCTACTAACACTTTTTGAGTGACTAAGTGTTTTGTTATTATCTCTTCTTCTATGATGTCTGTCTTCTTCCTCGTGTATTGAGCTTGATCCATTCCTCTCTTGCCTTTGCAACTGATTTAGGCTTTGCATCATTTGAGAATTTATTTGATTATGGTACTCATGTGCTCTCATTATCTTCTCATTGCCAGCTCTATAACTTTTCACTTCCATTCTAATACTTCTCATAGTCTCTACCAATTATGTTGGTTCCACTATGCTCCTATGTTCATTAAAGTTTGTTTTAGCATTACCCACACTGATATTTTGGGCTTTTGCTTCTTTCTCATGACTGTAGGTTCCATGTGAATCCTCCATGAATTTTTTATGCAATCCTGGGTTGGAATTGGTCTACTTATACCTCTAATTCTACAAAATACGTAAGAAACCATTTTTGTTAGAATTATATATATTATAGATTTTTTTTTAATTAATACTACATGTCCTTTTTTTGCTCAATTCATGAAGAGTTATATCACAATTTAGAAGAAAATCCATAAATAAACAATAAAACTTATGTATCATAAACTGATAATAATCATGATGGTGAACACACAACAACTTTCATTTTATCAATCTGTTGCTCCACTAAAATTCTACAACAATATGGAATTTGCAAGTTTGTCCTTTTTACAATTTTTCCAAATAGAAATTTTAACAAAACTGGCTATCTTTCAATAGGTGCACTTCTAGAAAAAATTCACTAAACCAAAGTTGTTTGTCTTGGTGAGTATGAAAAATGTTGATTAAATATAATTTTCCAGTTTTGTGATCTAGGATAACTTTTCCTTTGAATGTAATGTCCCCCACCTCTTGATGAAGAGGTATGAGAAGACTTAGTGGTCTAGGCATCCCCACTAGAACATAGTTTCATACAACATGGGGAAAAGTCAACCAAACTAATGTTATATTTTGAAGTTGACCTAGGAAAAAGGGAAAAAGAGAAAAAAGTAACTCAATGAAGAATTAGAATGTTGGAGGTTGAGTTAGGAGTTGAACCTAGGGGATAAACTAACTCAACAGGGAAACATAATGGAAGTATAAAGGAAAGGCTAGGGCACGCCCTTCATTTCATCTTGGATATTTGGTATTTTACTTGTTGAGCTCTTGAGCATGCAGTTTTGAGGGTTTTGAGATTACAAGCCCTAGAGAACAACTCAGTGGTGAAATATTCCACTCATATTGTTCCAAGCTTGGTCTCAGGGATGAAATACTCCACCCACACCATTCTACACTCATCACAGGTTCCATCATCTATTCAGGAGAGCAACAGGGTTGTATCAGTTAGGGTTTTCCAGCAGGGGCACACCATTATTTGAGGAAGAGTTCGATCCATCTTATTGATAGAGATTTGAGAGATTCTAGCACTTGGGTTTTGCTTGCAGGACCTTGCTCATCAGTTTGGAGTTATTCTTAAGGATTTACTATGGCTATATTGTTGGCTATAGTTTGGGACGAATTTGAGAGAAGGATGACGTCTTGTGATTAAGATATTCTTAGATCTAGAGAGCTATACCTCAGATTTGATTATGAAACTTCTCCTAGGTGCTTGTGGCAGCCTGATCTATCATCCTAAAGAGTTTTAGGAGTTCTGGAGTCTTCCTTCATCCAGGCCAAATTGTTGGGCACTTCAGTGTTTCAGGAGGGCACATGCTTGATTAGGGTTTCAATAGATTGGAAGAGAAAGATTTGGTATTTGAGCTTCATACTTCTGGGAGGGATTCCCCTTGTCTCGATCTATCCTTTAGAGGAGTTTGGCAGTGTTTTGAGACGTCCTTCAACTAGTTCAAAATATTGGCCTTCTTCTTTATCCAATAGGACATGCCAACAACATAGGGGGGTTGGACATAACCCTTTTTCTTGTATTTGGAGTCGTCGTCTTATATTCATCCTTTGGAGGATTATTTTGTATTGTCGGGAGCATTTTGTAGTAGGTCATATCTTCTATCTTGGATCCATCTGATGTTATTCCATATCTTCTTCTATATTGTATCAGGTTCTTGCTTTTCTTAATAAAAAGGTCAGTTTTGTGCTTTGTGGTTCCATATCTTGTGTATTGATGAGATCTTGCATTGTATTGAATATATCTTGATAAACTATGCTGAATAATTGAATAAAACCCTAAGGCCAAAATATCATAGGCCAACCTGCATACATAAACAGTTAAACCGTTAGTTCAGTGGTTAGCTAGTGTTCCCAAGCGGAAAAAAATGGCTTGGGAACATTACAGTGGTATAAGAGCTCTGATCCTCCCATCCTGTGAGTATTAGCACATGCAGAATTTCAGTGGTATCTATATGGGTAGAAGGAAGAAACAAACCAGTGAAACAGAAGCCGAGATGGAGGGTTTAGGTGATGACGTTGAGCCACAGGGCTTGGCAATCTTAGCACGAGATTTCCATAAATCCATAGTCCAGACAGAGAGTACATTGGTCCATCAATTACAGGAAAACCAGGAGGTAAACCATAGGGGGCAGAACGAAATATCGGAGACCTTGAGGAAGGTAGATGAGAACCAAACAAGGATAACCAATCTATTGTTGCAGATGACTCACAAGGGGAAAGGTCTAGAGACATATGACAACAAGGAGACGAGTGGATCCCATGGAGGGAATAGGTAACATTCAGAGCATATTCCTTATCATCAGTCTCAGGGGAGCCATGGAGGGGGAGCACCACATGGACAGGCAGGTAGCAGGGCTACTCCTAGACCATACTTGCCCACGTTCACAGATGACCCCACACAACATGAACCTGTAGATGACTTTATGGAGAAGATGGCCCAATGTTCCAGGGAGTACAACAACTTGAGTATGATAATTCAGAGACAAACGAATCTAGATCAGTACTGTCAACTCAAATTCAGAAACAAACCTAGTCCGAACCATAGGAGAAACTATGAGTTTGAGTGCAGAGCTGGGAAGATGGAGATTCCCTACTTTGATGGTACGACTAAGATGATAGCACAAGCATGGATACAGAAGCTGGACACTTATCTGCAGCTTAACCCCATGAGGGAGATGGAAGCCATCAAGTTTGACACCATGTACTTGGATGACAAGGCTCATGATTGGTGGTATCATGGATTGACCACACTAGGACACAATCAGATAGTAGCATAAATAGAGTTCACTTAGAGACTCATTGACAGGTTTGACCAGGGGGATCTTGAGCTACATTTCCGGGAGCTCACACAGCTCAGACAGACAGGATCTCCATAGGTGTGCATTGAGGAGTTTCAGAGGCTAGCAGTCATGGTGAAAGACGTATCACAATCCAGACTCATGATGCTCTTCACTGAGGGGTTGATGGAACCCTTGAAGGGATGGGTGAATGATTTTAAGCCCACCAACTTGCAGGATGCCATATGGAGGACGAGAGATATAGGGCCAACTGCAAGGCTGAAGTTTGTGCCTAGAACACCCCTTAACATCGGAGGTAGAGACCAGAGACCTCCAATGAACCTAGGAGGGCGTGACCCAAGGGGCTTAGACAGGGGAAGAGGCAGGATGGACGAAAATACTAGAAGAGAATTGAGGAGGAAGAAATTGTGCTACATTTGCAAAGAACCATGGAACCCATCCCATAAATGCATGGGCCGTGGCCAAGTTCACTACATAGAGGTGACTTCAGACAATGAAGAGGAGGAGGATTTTGGCCACATCCAAAACATGGAGGCAGACACCACCAAAACTACAGATGAGGAGGCTACAGGTCATGACAGTACATCAGAAGATAAGGATACCTTGGCATCCATCAGTGGGGTGCCCAAGTACAACACCTTCAGAATGAGAGGAGTCTTGCAGGGGAAAAAGGTGTCAGTGTTGATTGATGGGGGAGCCTCTCACAACTTCATTGACTCAACATTGCTACAGAAGAGGCATATACCCACGGTTGAATTTGAAGGGTTCAAGGTGGAGGTAGCAGGTGGAATCACCATGCCTTGTAACAGGTATATTCCAGGCATGAAGCTTACATTGGGTAAGCATGATTTGGTACATGATGTTTATGTGATGGAACTTCCAGACACAAACATAATCCTTGGAGTACAGTGGCTCAATACGTTGGGGCCTATCACCACCAAATACAAGACCATGGAGATGTATTTCACAGAGGAGGGTGGACGAAAGGTAGTTCTCCGAGACATTACAGGTAACTCAACCAAGGTAGTTACGACCAAGAGGATGGAGGCCATTTTTAGGATAGAAGAAATAGTGTATGCAGCGGAGTGCAGAATTTCGGCATGTGTGGAAAAAAAGGGCAAGGTTCACTACACACCAGAGATTCATGAGATTATTGACAAACACATTAAAGTGTTTGGGCCTATTCCACTAGGGGTGCCACTAGACAGGGGGTTTGATCATATCATTGAGTTGGAGGAAGGAGAAAAACCAATCATCACCATGCCTTACAGACATCCAAATAAGTACAAAGACGAGATAGAGACGACAATAAAAGAGCTCTTGGATATGGGGCACATCAGGCCGAGTTCCAACCCTTTTTCTTCTTCAGTGGTGTTGTTTAAGAAGAAGGATGGAACCATGCACATGTGCATTGACTTCCAGGCATTAAACAAGAAGAAAGTCAAAAACAAGTATCCCATACCAATGATTGATGAGTTGTTGGACAAGTTGCATGGGGTTGTCTATTTCACCAAGATTGACCTACGTTCTAGGTACCATCAAATCAAAATGAGGGAAGAGGACATCCCAAAAAATGATTTCAAGTGTCACTACGACCACTATGAGTTTTTAGTGATGCCATTTTGTTTAACCAATGCCCCAACCACATTCCAGTCATGTATGAACCATGTATTCAACAAACAGTTGAGGAAGCATCTCCTTGTATTCTTTGATGACTTGCTAATCTATAGAAAGACGTGGGACGAACACCTTCAGCATGTGGACCATATTTTGACTAACATGGAGAATAGGTCATTGTATGCCAAGGAATCCAAATGTGAGTTTGGAATGACAGAGGTCCTTTACTTGGGACACATTATCGGAGTTAAAGGAGAACATGTACATAAAGAGAATATTCAGGCCATAGTTGAATGGCCAACACCTAAAACCCTTACCGAGTTGAGGGGATTTCTGGGCATTTGCATCTACTACAGGAAGTTTGTCAAAGGGTTCTCCCAGCTCCGTGCACCCTTGACTGATCTAATGAAGAAAGGGGCTTTTAGATGGAGTGAAGAATCCCAAGCCACGTTCGACAGAATGAAGAAGGTAATGAGCACGTGTCTGGTATTGGCATTACCATATTTCGGCCAACCTTTCATATTGGAGTGTGATGCTTCCGGAGAAGGCATTGGGGTCGTACTGATGCATAATAGGCATCCTCTTGCCTATGAGAGACGAAAACTTAGGGGTACTGAGTTACTTTACACCATCTATGACAAAGAGATACTGGCCATCATGCATGCTTTGGAAAAATTCAGACAATACTTGGTTGGTGCTAGATTTGTAGTGAGATCAGATCACAATAGCCTCAAGTACTTCTTGGAACATAAGGACTTGAATGAAAGACAACATAAGTGGGTCAGCAGGATATAGGCCTATGAATTTGACATTGAATTCATCAAAGGGAAAAACAACGTGGTGGAATATGCACTATCTAGGAGGCCATCAATTTATTCCATGAAAGCTGTATCAGTCGATTGGAAGGACCACTTGGTGATGGAATACTCAAAAAATCAGTTCGCTTGTCAAGTGATAGATGGGAAAATACAGGACGATAACTTTAGGGCCATTGATGGCATCATCAATTATAAGGGCCAAATATTTTTGGTTCCTGAATCGGCCTTCAAGGCCAAGGTGTTACAGGCATTTCATGACTCACCGATGGCAGGGCACCAAGGGATTGGCAAGACATACAGGCAGGTGAGGGAGAGGTTCTCATGGAAGGGCCTCAAAGAGGATGTGATGAATCACGTCAAGAAGTGTACTACTTTCTAGGAGAATAAGGATGAGCACACTCACCCAGTAGGACTGTTGCAGCCTCTACCCATCCCATAGCACAAATGGGAAAGCATATCCACATAATTCATCACAAGTTTTCCCAAGGCGTAGGGAAAGGATTGTATTTTCGTGGTGGTGGACAGGTTGACGAAGTTTGCACACTTCTTCTCCATTGCTACAGACTTTAGTGCATCACAGGTGGCTAAATTATTCTTCAGGGAGATCTTTAGACTTCACGGTTTACCCAAAACCATTGTAAGTGACAGGGATAGCCGATTTATGAGTACATTCTGGCAGGAGTTATTCAGGTTAGTTGGTACGACCTTGACTCCTAGTACTAGTTATCATCCTCAGATGGACGGACAAACTAAAATAGTCAACAAATGGGTGGAAGGCTATCTCAGGAATTATGTGGTTGGGCAATAGAAGGCATGGGTCATATGGCTACATTTGGGGGAATACTGTTACAACACCACCCATCACATGTCCATAGGCATGACTCCATTCAGGGCATTGTACAGTTATGACCCACTCTCTTTCGTAGAGATTGCTTTTGGTGACAACAGGGCCCTGATGGTACATGATTAGGTATAGCAGAGTCATAATATCCTTAGGGAGCTGAAGGATCATTTACAAAGGGCATAGAACCAGCATAAGGTCTAAGAATAAAAACACAGGGTAGAGCGTACTTTTGAGGTTGGTGACTTAGTCTACCTAAGGCTCCAACCGTACAGGCAGGGTGCTATAAAAAGAAGTGGAGAAGAGAAGCTCCAACCACGTTTCTTTGGGCCCTACAAGATCAACAGGAAGGTAGGGGCCGTAGCTTATGAGCTGGAGCTCCCACAAGGTAGCATAATACATAATGTCTTCCATGTGTCCTGCCTGAAGAGGGCCATCAGCCAACACATCACTCCACTGGAAGTGTTACCAACTCTAAATGAAGAGGGGCAATTGGTTCTTGTACCTGAGGATATATTGGAGGTTCGAGAGAAGAAGCTCCCGAAGAGAAGCATCAAAGAATACCTGATCAAATGGAAGGATTTTCCCATTGAGGATGCCACGTGGGAGAATGAACAGATGGTACGGGAAACATATTTGGAATTGCTTGAGGACAAGCAATTTCTAGCAGGGGAGATTGTAATGTACCCCACCTTTTGATGAAGAGGTATGGGAAAACTTAGTGGTCTAGGCATCCCCACTAGAACATAGTCTCATATAGCATGAGGAAAAGTCAACCAAACTAATGTTATATTTTGAAGTTGACTTAGGAAAAAGGGAAAAAGAGCAAAAAGTAACTCAATGAAGAATTAGAACGTTGGAGGTTGAGTTAGGAGTTGGACCTAGGGGTTAAACTAACTCAACAGGGAAACAAAATGGAAGTATAAAGGAAAGGCTAGGCCTCACACTTCATTTCATCTTGGACATTTGGTATTTTACTTATTAATCTCTTGAGCACACAGTTTTGAGGATTTTGAGATTACAAACCCAAGAGAACAACTCAGTGGTGAAAGATTCCACTCACCTTGTTCCAAGATTGTTCTCGGGGATGAAATACTCCACCCACACCATTATACACTCATCATAGGTTCCATCATCTATTCAGGAGAGCAATAGGTCGTACCAGTTAGGGTTTTCCAACAGGGGTGCACCATTGTTTGAGGAAGAGTTTGATCCAACTTATTGATAGAGCTTTGAGAGATTCTAGCACTTGGGTTTTGCTTGCAGGACCTTGCTCATTATTTTGTAGGTATTCTTGAGGAGTTACTATGGCCATATTGTTGGCTACAGGTTAGGACGACTTTGAGAGAAGGAGGACGTCTTGTGATTCAAATATTCTCAGATCTAGGGAGCTATACCTCAGATCTGATTGCAAAACTTCTCTTAGGTGCGTGTGGCAGCCCGATCTATCATCCTAGAGAGTTTCAGGAGTTTTGGAGGCTTCCTTCATCCAGGCCGAATTGTTGGGCACTTTAGAGGTTCAGGAGGGCGCATGCTTGATTAGGGTTTCAACAGATTGAAGGAGAAAGATTTGGTATTTGAGCTTCATATTTTCGGGAGGGATTTCCCTTGTCCTGATCTATCCTTTGGAGGATTTTGGCAGTGTTTTGAGACCTCCTTCAGCTAGGCCGAAATATTGGCCTTCTTCTTTATCCAACAGGACATGCCAACAACATAGGGGGGTTGGACGTAACCCTTATTCTTGTATTTGGATTCTTCATCTTATATTCAACCTTTGGAGGCTTATTTTGTATTGTTGGGAGCATTTTAAAGCAGCTCATATCTTCTATCTTGGAGCCATATGATTTTATTCCATATCTGCTTCTATATTGTATCAGGTTCTTGATTTTCTTAATAAAAAGGTCAGATCTGTGCTTTGTGGTTCCATATACTGTGTATTGATGAGATCTTGCATTGTATTGAATATATCTTGACAAACTGTACTGAATAACTGAATAAAACTGTAAGGCCGAAATATCAGAGGCCAACCTGCATACACAAACAATTAAATAGTTAGTTCATTGGTTAGCTAGTGTTCCCAAGCGAAAAAAATTGGCTTGAGAACATTACATTAAAAATCCCAAAAATCCCTAAAAAGTGGCATGGAATGGTGGATTTTGACCTATTTCAACATCCTCTTTCCAAACCCATTAAAGTTTCTCCAATTCCTTTACTGGGTATTTTCATGTCTTCTTTTTGGACTCTCTCCAAAAATTTCAACTTAATCTGGACGTTGACCACTAAAGTGGACCCTGATCTTTAAAAACCTTTATTTTGAACTTTTTGAAAAATCCAAGTAGAAATGGCCAGTGTTCCTTTGTATCACTTATGTAGGTTTTCTCACTGTGGAAAAAACCCATAAAATTGTATTTCAATATGATTTATTTTTCTCCGGTTATGGCCAAAATAAGAAAAATGGCTCCAAACTTGTTTTTTTTAAACATAGGCTATCATATGCCTATGTGGAAATCTATTGATGTGGCACCACGTGTCCACATGGCACCCTGGGGGGATTCCATGCCACCCCTTTGACCACCTATCCTGCCTCATCATTCTCCATCTCCCTCCTCTCTCTTCTTCCTTACCTTTTTCTTTAATATAAAATACATAAACTTTTTAATAATTATAGGACCCACCCGTATTGGCTACCGCATGGAACCACCACAATGGTCCATGTCACTAGCGGGGTCCACCTCCACACCTTACCTCCAACACACAACTCATTCCCACCTTATATATAACAATGGAGATCGGGGGATGATCAACGATCCACAACGATTTCACATCACCAAAGTGATCGAGAGTTGACGACCCTCTGTGATGCCATATCGAAAACCGCCCATGAAACGTGGCACATATCATTGGTTTCGCATCACCAATAAATGTTTCAAAACCTCTCTTCCAAACATGCGATACCACTTACCACCCAACTCTGATGCCACTCGTGGTATCGGGCCACCGTTCCATCGGTAGCCTCACCAGAGTGGTCTACCACCCCACCATCAGGGCCTGCCACCTCACCGTTGTGCACACCACCTTGCCAACTGTATGACATCATGGCCCTACCATGTCCCTACCATGTGGCCTCCACGTCATGCTAATTCCATGGTATGGAAAAATTCCCAAATTTTTCCAATCTCACAAAAATCCATATTTTTAAGAAACGACGCCTAGGTGCCCCAACACCCGTCGCTTCGCCCTCTATGAAAATCAAAAAATTTCTGACCTGCAATTTGTCCCATACAACCCAAGCACTACAACCAATGCTTTGATACCAATATGTAATGTACCCATTACCAACAACCACAAAAATGTTGCTCGGATACTAATCTATGACGTACCCATCGATCAGGGTATCTTAAGAATTCACTTTCTTGATGGATTTTAAATTTATGATACCAATTAATTCATAAAGAAGTATGATACACATTGAATTTCTTAAACTGTTGTCCATTAAATTGTCAACTAGGGAGCTCGTAAGCTTGTGAGATGATGACAAAATATATGTAGGAGTAGGCAACTAACTCTAAGCTAACCAAGTTGAATAAAAAATATCAAAAACAGGAAAAATCAAAGGATCTTATGCTATAGGTTCGAGTCCAATGGATTCTTAGCTATCTCTTGGATTCTCATAGTTAATAAACATTTAGATATTTGATGGTCACCACACTTGACCGATCACACTTGCAAAAATGAAATTGCAGAAACAAAAGGCTACAAAAATCAACTTTAGTCATTGGACTTATATTTCAACCATTAACCACATTCATTTGGTTGACAAGAAAGATCATCAACTGGTTTTGTGATCCCTAAAGAAACTCAAACTTCAATGCCTAACTCTATAGGGAAACCACACTTGCATGAATTGAAATTGTAGAAATGAAATGCTACAAAAAATGAAATGAGCAACCACTAAAATAACATCATATGACAAAAAGGAAACTAATTGGGTAGATTATACCAAAAAAGGGGCCCTACCTCTGTTGGCATATGATGTGTAATGTTCCCAGACATCTACACCACCGCCAGGAAACGCTACCCAAATACCTTGTCTTCCATAGACTAGCTCTGATACCAAAATGTAATGTTCCCCGACATCTACACCACCGTTAGGCAACGCTACCCAAACAGCTTGTCTTCCATAGACTAGCTTTGATACCAAAATGTAATGTTCCCCGACATCTACACCACCGTCAAGCAACGCTACCCAAACACCTTGTCTTCCACAAACTAGCTCTGATACCAATTTGTAGCATCCGTGACCACCAACAGGTCGGGCAACGCCACTACGGAACATACATATATATAACATGCATTTCTAATGAATTTTAAAACAAATAACATAGAATTACTGTTACCATACAGACTCAAATGGAATTGGCAATAATTCCTACATGCAACAGAACACATGATAACATCTCAAGAATCAAAGACATGCATAACATACATAATTAAGCATGGAAATGATGCTTATCTTTTAACTGGAGTAAAACCACCAACTGTGTGCAGGCCTTCCACGAACCTCCAAACCTTAGACCACACTGCTCATCACTCTCAATAGTAGGTCACCCCCGAGCTGGGACTAAACTCCACCGGACAAGGGATTCCTCGACTAGGCAAGGTCAATAGGAAAGTCACACAGTTTAAGCGGAAGGATTCTCTCCCAGGAGCCACTTATGCCCACTACTCACAGACTCTCATTCCCCACATGCTTGTCCCACCCCAAGAGTATACACCTTCATTGTCACATAGTCCATCAACTTCTCCACCTCCCTTACCTTGGGCTTAAGAAACAGGCCGAACCATAATTCTTAGAGCTATGTAGCAGTTAAGGGACTCCCTCCAGGAGAACTCACCTCCTCAGCACACTCTCTCACCTAGAGAGAGTTGCTCACAGTCCTGAAAACTTGCTTCATCAATCCACAACTACCTCTCTCACCTAGAGAGAGTGTTTCTCACAGGCATGGAAACCTGCTTCTTCGACCACTTCAACTCAGTTCCAACTAGGTGAGGGAAACCACAACAACATCAACACTCAATTGAAACAAGGGTGACGACAACAAAAAAAAATGGCATGGGCACCGAAAACGATAACAACCAAATGCTAAGACACAACACGGCTCAGGAAATTACCGAGGCGTCAGGTTACACAGGAGACACAGATCAGCCCACGGGTTACTGGTTTCAGGGTGCGTGAAAAGAAAATGTAGAGGTCGATGATGGAGGCCCAAACAATTTCAGGTGGAGGATGGAAGAATGGGAAGCGAACCCCCCCAACTAGATGACCCTCCAACTTTAACTGCATGCACCCAGGTCGACACCTGTCTTCCTGGAGCTGCATGCACTCCAGTTTTCATTCGTTTCTCCTTTCCCCGAAACTTAGGATAAAACCATATCCTTTTTAAACAACCTTTGCAATAATAATAATAAATTATTATTCTCTTAGCCTTAAGCCCTTAAGCTTAGCCCCTCTTTCCAACCTCTCAACCCCCTCTCCCTTACCAAGCCTAGTGGAGCTTAGTCCCCCATCACTCTTTCTTTGTGGTCGGTCTACATGCATCGATGTTTTTATATTAATAATATGAATATTTACATGTACAAAATAGGCTCCTGGCCTTTAACACCTAGGCTCTCCGACCTACTAACACATAAGCCTACCAACTTATAATTTCTCAGCTCACCAGCCTACAAAACATGTTTACAATTCATAAAACAACTGGTGCTCTTCCTTGGGGTATTAGAACCCCCTCCCCTTATTTTTTCACTGTCCTTAGTGCAACTTATTTACAGAGCATCAACAATATTTTTTCAAAATATTAAAAAAGATGTGGGTACTCTGCTCGCATAGCATCTTCATGCTCCCATGTTGCATCCTTAGGACTGTACCAGGTCCACTGGATTTTTACAATCCCTATGGCTCAAGTCCAGAGCTGTTTTCTCTTCCGGTCCAATATGTGCACCGAATGCACTTGCAAGACGCCTTCTTGCTCCACCTGAATCACATTCCAATCAATAACATGATTAGCATCATGTATATATTTCTTAAGCAATGAAACATGAAACACATTATGTACAGTCATGGATGCAGGCAATGTAAGAATATATGCAATTGGTCCAATCCTTTCTAGGATTTCAAATGGCCCACAATATCTTGCTGCCAACTTGGAACAATTTCCCAACTTCAGAGAACTTCTATTGGATTTGACTTTCAAGAAAACATGATCACCAACTTTGAATTCTTCCTGGGTTCTGTTCTTATCAACATAACTTTTCTGCTTGTCTTGGGCAGCCTTCAAATTCTGCTTAATCTTTAGCATTTTCTCTTCCATTTCCTTGAGCAAATCTGGCCCAACCACTACCCTATCAGCTGGGTTATCCCAACTTATTGGAGTGTTGCACTTTCTACCATAAAGTGCTTCAAACGGGCTCATCTTTAGTGATGCTTGATACCCATTGTTGTAGGCAAATTCTACCAAGTGTAGGTAGTCTTCCCATTTAGATGGTTTTTCCATCACATACATCCTTAGTATATCTTCTATCACTTGGTTCACCCTCTCTGTCTGCCCATCAGACTCCAGATGATAAGCAGTGTTGAAGTTCAGATTCGTTCCAAACCCTTTGAATAACCCTTTCCATAACTTTGAGGTAAATTTCGGGTCTCTTTCAGACACAATTGTCTTGGGAATATCGTGCAATCATGCTACTTCCTCACATAGATATCAACAACATTAGTTGCCTTGTGAGTAGTTTTCAATGGAATAAAATGGGCACCTTTCATAAGCTTATCCACCACCACCATGATGGAATCATGTTTCTTATTTGTTCTAGGTAATCCTATGATGAAATCCATTGTCACCACTTCCCACTTCCACTCAGGAATGGGCAATGGTTGTAGCAACCTAGTTGGGTGCCTATGCTCAGCCTTGAACTTCTGACACTCCATATATCTGGAGATGTATTATGCAATTTCCTTCTTCATACCTGGACAAAGTAATGGCTCTTAACTGCTACCACTATTTTCTGATATCCAGGTTGCCCAACATAAGGCACATTATTCATTTCTTTCAAGATCATAATTCTCAATTCCTAGGAATTAGGTACATAAATTATGCTTTTGTACAGGAGTGTTCCATCAGCTTCCAATTTATAATCTTCCACTTTCTGTATCATCTTACCTTGTTGTAGCTTTGCTACCAATTCCATGTACTGCAAATCTGCATTTGCAACTTCCAAAATTCTGCCTTTAATATCAGTTTGATACATGCTAATGGCCGTAGTATGTAATTCATGCACTCCTCTGCTGAGTGTATCAACCACTTTGTTCTCCTTTCCTTTGATATGCTTGATATCAAAGTCATACTCACAAAGTAATTCCAACCATCTACTATGTCTAGCAGTCAAGGTTGGCTAGTCAAATAGATACTTCAGACCTTGATGGTTTATCCTGAGTTCAAACCTCTTTCCCATGAGGCAATGTCTCCATTTCCTCAGAGCGTGCACTATGGCCATGAACTCCAATTCATGAGTTGCATAGTTCTTTTCATGATCTTTCAATTTTTTGGATTCATAACATATTACAAACCCATTTTGGATGAGGACTCCCCCCAGTCCTTCTTTTCATCTATTTGTACACACTACAAAATCTTCATTTGTATCTGCAATCCTCAGGATTGGAGCATTGGTTAACAACTGCTTCAATTGTTGGAAGCTTCTCTCACAATCTTCTGTCCATTGAAATTTCTTCTCCTTCCTTTGCAAGGAAGTGACGGGGTGAGCTATCCTTGAGAACCCTGCAATGAACCTTCTATAATAGGCATCTAGACCCATAAAGGATATAAATTCTGTCACATTCTTCGATGCTAACCATTCTTTGATGGATTCTATCTTCTTAGGATCCACGACTATCCCATACTTTTAAATGATATGTCCCAAATAATGGATCTGCTTTTGATAGAATGAGCACTTGCTCAATTTGGCATACAGTTGGTGCTCTCTTATCACTTGCATCACCATCCTCAGATGTTGTTCATGCTCTTCCTCTGACTCAGAATACACCATGATATCATCCAAAAAGACTATGACAAACTTGTCTAGATATTCCCTGAATACACCATTCATTAGGCACATGAAAACATCAGGTGCATTTGATAATCTAAATGGTACCACTGTGAATTCATAATGACCATACCTTGTTCTAAAGGCAGTCTTGCTGATGTCTTCATCCTTCATCATTACCCGGTGGTACCCTGACCTGATATCTATTTTTGAAAATATCTTGGCATCCTTCAACTGATCAAAGAGATCATCGATCCTTGGCAAATGATACTTGTTCTTAATAGTCACTTTGTTCAACTGTTTGAAATCGATGCACAATCTCAATGTTCCATCTTTCTTCTTCACGAATAAGACTGGAGCACCCCAAGGCGACACACTTGGGCGTATGTACCCCTTCTTCAGAAGTTCTTCAAGCTGCAATTGCGGTTCTTTCAGCTCTGGTGTACTCATTCTGTAAGGAGATTTTGACACTAGAGCTGCTCCAGGCATTGGGTTTATAGAGAAGTCAATATCTCTCTTTGGGGGTAGACCGGGTACCTCCTGGAATACATCCTCAAAATATTTTAATATTGCATGGTCTTCAACATTTGACACCTTATCCTTAGGTTCTTCATCCATATGAGCTGCAATTATTTGGCATCCTTTCCTGTAGCACTTCTTCAGCTACATCGCTGATATTTCTCTAATAGAAACTGCTTTGGGAATTCCTTGGACTATTCTCTGATTTCTTTCCTCATCCAGGCAAGTGAATGCCTTGTTACGACAGTCTAATATGCATGGTGTTGGTCCAACCAATCCATCCCAATTAGACAGTCATAGGAACCTAAAGGTAAGATGTTCAATTCATCCCTTGTGCTTAGTCCATTCATGTCCATTGGACAAGACTTAACCAACTCAATAACTTTTATTTTGGTTCGTGTAGCCAGCTGCACTAACCAATATTTTCCATGCTTGTTTCTTGGTAATTGCAAACTTTCCACCATCTTGGGATCTATATAACTATGACTAGCCCCTGAGTCAATTAAAATAGTAAAGGCATGGTTATTGATCTTACCTTCAACTTCAATCATGTGTGATTGAAACTTAGCTTGCTTGTTGTCTAGGGATGCATAGATCCTTGGTATTCTACTACCCATGTCTTCCACTGTTTCTACCTGTTGAACATTGTGGACAACTCTCACTTTGTCATTTATGTGGGGGAAATCTCTGTACCTATGATTTCCTTTACAACCCCAACATTCCATACGTGGTTGTCTTATCATTTTCCCACCTACTTCAGCCTTCCCGGGATCTCTAAACGATGGTTGTCCTTGAGGACCGTTTATGAAAAAGGATGGATTAGTTCCCTTCTTCCTCTGATCCATCTTGAATTTCTTCTTGTCTTCCACAGCCTTTTGGAAAGTGGGATTTTCACTTTGCTTCTCATATAAGATTTTTTTCTCCTTATAGTTTCTTCTATAGTCTTAGGATCGTCATACTGGATCTTATCACCGATGGAAGATGGCATTCCACTCAGATACCTCTGAATTTTGATAGTCTCATCTTTTATGAAAGGGACATACTTCAACAATTCCAAAAACCTTCGTTCATATTCATCAATGGTCATGCTACCCAGTTTAAGTTCAAAGAAATTTTTCATCTTTCTGTCATAGTATCTCTTAGTCAAGTATTTCTTTTCGAAATACTTCTTGAACTCCTTCCAAGTAATATTTTTCTCCTTAATGTGTTGCACCTGCATAAGTTGATCCCACCACATGGATGCCTTTCCTTTCAGTTGATACATTGCAATTCTTCCTTCTGTATGAGAGGAATAATTCTATAGTTGGAAATATTTCCTCATGCCAAACAACCATGTCTCAACATCTTCCTCCTTCTTGTTCTCTCCATCAAATGTAGGAGGCTTAATCTTGTTCATTTCTCCCTTTAGTTCATCCACTCCAGATCTCCTATGCTTTCTGGTAGGAGATGGGCTTGAACTACTGTGTGCCCTCCTCTTGGAGTGTCTTTGGGAGTGATGATGGTGTCTGCCTACACTCCTTGATTTTATCTTCTCATCAGGGGACCTGTGAATTTCTGGTTTACTGGAGTCACTCTCCTTATCCAATTTTTTTTCTATCCTTTCCAGGCTCTGTATCAACTTTCGGTTGAATTCTCCCTATTCATCCCTAGCTTTCATGAGCTTTATGTTATATGCTCGGTGATGCTAGACACCTTTTTGCAATCTTTCAATGTTTTTCATCATGTTTCCTTCCTTATCTATCTCTTCCCCATGCCCATTGGAGTTCGATCCTCAAATCCCAAATGGACATCCATTCCTTTAGCTTCATTCTCAGAACTAAAGGAATTATGTGCCTCCTCCATTTCTCGGTACTCGATGGCAATTCAGTTCGGTTCTGACAATTGTTGACTCTGCAAAAACAACATGTAGACAACTGAAATTTTTCAGGCCATCAGTCCTTAACAAATTTCACAGTATTCATAAACCAATCTGATTCAAGAAAACGTTCAGATTTAATTTTTTGCGGTTCTCGATCAATCAAGGATCCTCACAGATATTTTCTCTCTGAGCTCTTCTCTGCAATAATTCTTGGGCACTAGCCCCTTTCTCTTAGTTCCCAACCCATGCGACCATGGGTTGTGGCCATGCGCTAGGTCGATAGGCGCTTATTCAGGACTTTGGGCCTCCGTGCTTCGGAAGTTTCTAACCCAAGTCATTGTAATTTCCAGGACTGTCAAATAGGCGAACTCGCGAAGTGTGGGGAGTGGATCTACAATCCACTGTTCATCAACAACCAATGAATGAGATGCAATATATCCCTCAACAAGAAGATATGACTATTTTCGTATAGTGGTTAATCTTCACGCAAGTCTCATTGGTTGTGATCATCAGGCCCCATCACCCATACTCAAGAGGAGTCCACGTGGTGAAACATTAGAAACGAACACGTGACCCACTCAGACAGGTGACACATGTCATGTTCCCAATGAAATTTCTATGTTTGGCGGGTCTGAAACCCGCAGATACATGGCACACATCCCATAGTTTCATTCTCGATGACATCATCATGCCACGTTACTTTGGAATTTCAGGCTTCGAAAGTTTTTACGCCTGCTTCCTTCCAATCTGTCGAATTCTAAATTTCTGGATTCCTTTACCCTCCGGGTCCACACAGTACAACTGTTGACATTCCAAGTGGGGGCACATGGAAGGCATAGGAGATATCTGCATCACCTCCAGGTGGCGTCATCATGACTCACCACTTCGTCTCTTTAGGGATTTAGAGCTTCGGACTTCAGGAGTTCTCGCCCCCGCACACCCTAATTCTCTCAAACACCGAATCCCAAACAAGCCAATCTGCTGACACGTGTCCCTCTTGATGGACGGTCTAGATTAACTCTGGACTTTAGAGCTTTGGGCCTTCGGCCCCTTCCGCTTTATATCACATAACTTTGCCTAAGTCGCGAAGTCTGAAGGGATTCTAGGTTAACCCTCCTGCACTTTCTCCAGATCTGACGGTCGTGAAGGATTCCCCTTTCTCCCAAACAAATCCTACAACCCCAACACCACAAATGTTGTGATTTCTTTCTCTGAGGTGCAATACCATAGCTGTCATGGTTTACAATACCGCTACACCTCCTGAGCTTCGTAACATGGCCAAGGTAACCTCTTGGCACTTAGGAATGTTATGAGGTTTGAAATTGGCTCCTCTTGACACAATTTCCACCTGAAACCTTGGTTCTAATGACCAATTCTTCAGCCCATCTAGGATTAGTGCTGGAACCTTGCCTATGAACTTTGATTTTATCCATTTCAAAAACAATTCTTTTCCGAAACTTTTGCTTCAACTTCCATTAACATGGCCCATCTAGGCTCAATGTTGAAACCTTGGCTCTGATACCAAAATGTAACGTTCCCTGACATCTACACCACCGCCAGATAACGCTACCCAAACACCTTGTCTTCCACAGACTAGATATGATATCAATTTGTAGCATCCCCTGCCACCAACAGGCCAGACAACGCCACTGCGGAACATACATACATACATACATACATACATACATACATACATACATACATACATACATACATACATACATACATACATACATA
>JZKD02S0231237.1:187697-200586 GCA_000966675.3 Picea glauca
ATACATACATACATACATACATACATACATACATACATACATACATACATACATACATACATACATACATATATATATATATATATATATATATATATATATATATATATATATACATACATATATATATATAACTATAACATGCATTTCTAATAAATTTTAAAACAAATAACACAAAATTACTGTTACCATACAGACTCAATTGGAATTGACAGTAATTCCTACACACAACGGAACACATGATAACATCTCAAGAATCACAGACATGCATAACATACATAATTAAGCATGGAAATGATACTTATATTTTAATTGGAGTAAAACCACCAATTGCGTGCAGACCTTCCACAAACCCCCAACCTTAGACCACACTGCTCATCACTCTCAGCAGTAGGTCACCCCTGAGATAGGACTAAACTCCACCGGGCAAGGGATTCCTAGGCTACACAAGGGCAATAGGAAAGTCACACAGTTTAAGAGGAAGGATTCTCTCCCAGGATCCACTTATTCCCACTGCTCACAGAATCTCATTCCCCACATGCATGTCCCACCCCAGGAGTATACACCTTCACTGTCACATAGTCCATCGACTGCTCCACCTCCCTTACCTTGGGCTTCAACAACAGGCCGAACCAAAATTCTTAGATCTCTGTAGCAGCTATGGGACTCCCTCCAGGAGAAATCACCTCCTCAACACACTGTCTCACCTGGAGAGAGTTTCTCACAGGCCTGACAACTTGCTTCATCAATCCACAACTACCTCTCTCACCTGGAGAGAGCATTACTCACAGGCCTGACAACCTGCTTCTTCGACCACTTCAACTCAGTTCCAGTCAGGTGAGGGAAATCACAACAACATCAACACTCAGTTGAAACAAGGGTGACATAAGCAATATAAAATAACATGGTCACCAAAAACGACAACATCCAAACGCTAAGACACAACACGACCCAGGCAATTACCAAGGCCTCGGGTTCCACATGAGACACAGATTAGCCCACGGGTTACTGGTTTCATGGTGCATGAAAAGAAAATGTAGAGGTCGATGATGGAGGTGCAAACGAGTTCATGCAGAGTATGGAAGAATGGGAAGCGAACCCCCCCAACGAGTTGACCCTCCAGCTTTAACTGCATGCGCCTAGGTCGACACCTGTCTTCCTGGAGCTGCATGCACTCCAGTTTTCATTCATTTCACCTTTCCCTGAAACTTAGGATAAAAACATATCCTTTTTAAACATCCTTTGGAATAATAATAATAAATTATTATTCTCTTGGACTTAATCCCTTAGGCTTATCCCCTCTTTCCAACCTCTCAACCCCCTCTCCCTTACCCAACCTAGTGGAGCTTAGTCCCCCATCACTCTTTCTTCATGGTCGGTCTACACGCAACGATGTTTTTATATTAATAATATGAATATTTACATGTACAAAACATGCTCTTGGCCTTTAACACCTAGGCTCTCCAGCCTACTAACACATAATCCTACCAACTTATAATTGCTCGGCTCACCAACCTACAAAACATGTTTACAATTCATTAAACAAATGGGGCTCCTCCTTGGGGTATTACATGATACCACAAAAGACTACAACATATAACTCTTAATATGCAAAAAAAATCTCTTTATTCCAACATCCAAATGATTACAATGATCCTTCTCTTCAATATGTAACTCTATGCTCTATCCTCTCCTTCAACTCTCCAACTCCCTCACTTTCTAACTATCTCGACTGAATGATATCCTCTCATATTTATACTGTTGGAAATTGGTTGTCATTGATGTCAACCTTAGCAGAAGGTTTAAAGAAAAGCCCATAAGCCCCTACAAGTGATGATGATGTGTCCACTTGAAAAAGACTTGAAGAGCCTTGAAAGAGCCTTGACATAAGTGTATATAAGTCCAAAGTGGTCCCCTTATGGCATATGTTTTAATAATGGACCTCATGGGATGAGATAACATGTGGTTGTTTCCACATGCCTGCTTTGAGTTGTACACAAATGGAGCCTTGAAGGATCCTTGAAGAATCCCTAAAACCAAGTGAAGAAACCCCTAAAGTCAAGCGAAGAATCCCCTAAATCCAAGTGAAGAATATCCTAAAGCAAAGAGAAGAAGCCCCTAAAGTAAAGTAAATAATCCCTTAAGGTTGACCATCCTTAAGGAAGAGGTGCGACCCAAAAGTTGTGATCCTTGATCGCACCCCCTCAGGTGGAGAAGACTCATATAAATATGACGAGCCTCATTTGGCATTTGGAACACACCAATTCGACAGGTGTCTCCTTCCAACAGGTGCTGGAAAACTCAGGGAGTGGGTGCTTCCTTCACGTTGGTGCTTGTAAAATATTGAAACTACTTAAGAAAAGTTTTTGTGGTTTTCTCCTAGTAGGGTTTCCACGTAAAAATTTGTGTGCAATGTGTATGAGTTTATGTGATGATGAATGACATGATTAATGGTTAATGTTTTTGTAGTGCTTGAATGTTAAAATTGTTGAAATAACCCTAAATTGATTCACCCCCCCTCTCATTATTCTTGAATATTATAACATATAGATATAACTTCTCTTTCACAAAAATAAAAGGAGTTACAAGAAGATGAGATTAGATCCTAAACAAGTGGATCTGAAAACCACCCAATCCTAGATCTTAAACATGTGGATCTATCCACCGCCAAATCTTGGATTTGATCTAAGATAGTTTGAAGAGGATAATAACATCATATTACATGAGATCCATGTGCCCAAATTTGTGGATATGGGTGACAACTTGGTCAAACCACTTAGCTACCAAAATTGCAGGCTAGTTACAAGAATGCCCAGTTTTATAAATCTCAGCCATATGTGCCTTGTTTTGCACTTTTAGTGGATATTCCTCCATATTCACCTAAATGACCCTATTCTGCACAAAACCCATATTTTATATTTTTGAGATTCCTCTTCATCGGTTCATAAGTGATGTAGAAAGTTTGACTATTAGAATTGCCAACAACTGTTGAATATCACAATTTAGGAAACCATAATATCTACCCTAGGTAATCATCAAAACATAGGAAATCAACCATTTTAGTGTAAGTATGCTATGCGTAGCACATATAGGGTAGAAATGGACAAATGTGGAAATATGAGTGATGAAGGGAATGATGATGAAACGATAAAGTAAACGAAAAATGACTAAATGACATTGTAAAATGTGTTATTTCTGAGGCCCAACAATGCACATGCAATAATCAAGACGAATGCTAAAATATAAAGGAAATTATTAGCATGCCATGAAAAACATTAACAACAAGCATGAACGATATAAACACATCTCAGAGATAATAAATTACATAATAGAATATAAAATACAAAGAAAACACATAAAGCACTTATCTTTAAATAAACTATTCACCAACTGGCTACAAACATCGTGCATTCCACCCAACCATAGAAACTGTTGTTCTAGCTCTCAACAACATGTCACTCCTAAGCTAGGGCTATGAATCCACAAGGATGAGTCCTAGGCTGACTCTAAAACACACAACAATTAGCTAACAATCTCTCACAGTTTTCCCAACCACACAACAATCCTAGTTTTCCATCTCTCTTCCCCTTCAACCTGCACAACCCAAAGAAATGAACACTCTCTGCAATGAAATCCCTCAGACTATTGCACTCCTTTTGCATGGATCTAGTGCTATTGGTCAAGAAATATCAATGTTGGAAACTCTAGGGATTCTCAGTTATGAACAATTCTTTCAAAATTGCCAACATTCTTATGCACACATGCATCTACTCCTTTATGGAATAATCAACAGTTACTTATAGTCAACAAGAAATGGATCTTTTCCCCCAACAATTATTTTCCATGCCCCAAAACCAGATCAAGAACAAGAGTGAACAAGAATGAATGAATGAATAATTGAGGAACTAAATGTGTGAGTAACAAATCATTGAGTAACCCCCAAACAGACCAAAATCGGGGTTTATACAATTACATGCAATAAAGCACCACATGGCCTCCCCAGAGAATCTCATGTAACCACTTTTACCGACTAAAACCAATATGGGTGAATAAAATATAATAAAAAGACTTATCCATTTTAGCCCCTTCTCTTGTGGAATCATAGTCCCCTATTTATGTCCTTGTCCATCTTGCAATTTTATTATTAATATTCAAAGTATCACATTTCTAGGCACTCCGACCTTTCAACTTTACAGGCACTTTGAACTTTCATCAAACAAAAACATACATTATTAATCTGGGGACTCAAAACCACGATATTACACCGTCGGAAACTGAAGTTCACCACTTCCACCATTCTTTCCGATGGTCCGTACCTGAAAAAATATCAAGCTTTCTTCATTGGGTTTCTCCCTTCAAAAAATAACCCCACATAGATTTCAAGTATTCTCAAAAACTAACTCCCATAAGCCTATCAGATACACCCTTTAGGAGAACTCCCATAGGGATGGAAAACATACCATTCTTCATCGTTCTTTCAAAACCTAAAGCCCAAAATCATATTGGACTCGTTCCTTTGGGCTCACTTCTTCGAAATTTTTTCCATAACTACGCCCTTCAAAACCGGTCTTCTGAACATGCCCTCCCGATCGTCGATCTTCAACGGATGGTTGGGATATAATCTCAATGCCCAACACACGGTGGATATTTGACCTTGGCACTTGGTTAATCCCTCTCAAAACATACCATTGGTGACTATGGGTCCCACCTATACTAGACTGCAACATGGTGATCTCTAACTTGTTTGTACCTGCTGATGTGTACCCAATGACAGGTCTCCACCTGTCATGCAGTTGACATGGTACTTATCTCACAAATTCTTGATGTGGCATTTTCTTCCATTTTTGGCCCTTCTAAGACAACATACTCGTCTGATGGATCGGATGGTGGGTGATTGCTTAGATCAATGGTCCAGATCACCACGGGTTCCCAAACTACCTGATCTTTAATAGGGTCACTAATTCTCCAACAAATCTAACGGTTGAGACTTATACAATTTGATGGCCTAGATCCATTTTGGTCTGAAGGTGTTTGCCAATCAACTCGTTCAGACTCACCTCTTTGGAATGACAAATTTTCTTCGGCATTTCAAAACAAATCCTTCTAAATGTGCCTTCCCGAAGGATCCAACGATTAAGTTTGATCACGATCGACAAGTCTTGATCCTTTTGGGCTTGTAAGTGCTCGATCTGTATTGGTCCCTCTTGTCATCTCAAACTAACAATGGAACAACTTTTGTCCCTTGTTCCTCTTCATGGGTAAATGTTCCATTTTAAGGTTCTATCATAGCTATGGAGACAAAGGGTTTTGATAGTCCAAATCCTAACGAATTTCCTCCAACCACCCAGTGCGTACCTTCAAGTCAAACCTGGCGATTATCGACTCTTAGGAATTTCATGGAAATACAAGAATTTCCCAAGTGAATAAATGCTTCACTCAATCCATACCATTCTCAGGGATTTGACCATGGAGTTATCAATTAATTGTGCATGCAACTCATGAGATAATCTAGTATGGATGTTTTCCCAATAAAACAAGGAGAACTCAAAAGCATACATTCATTCATTAAGCTTATAAATCCATGCACACTCAAGAATGAAAATTATGCACATTTCATTCATTACAATTTAATACACAGATCTTAAAAGAAAACTCATAGAGAGACTCATTTGTTACAAGTTGCCAACCAACCAACTGGCTGAGGGTGAGAACTTTTCCACCCAACCATAGGCTCAAATGTGCTAGATCTATTTGCAACTATCCACCCTTGTGCCAGGCCATGATACCACCAAGAGAATGTTCAGTCTCTTAGCATAATTGCCAGTGTGAAGGGCACTCTCCTTCACAACAAGCACTAGCTCAAACCATCTATACCCATCATGTACAGGGCCTCCACAAGGTTTCTCAAATGATTTTCTAGCTAGTTCATCTCAGCACAAGGAACTATCTCAACTTATCTCAGCTAGACTTACTTTGTTCCATTATTGGGAAAGCATTAAGCTCATGACCATTTTAGCTTGAGTTGGGTTCAAGATTCTTTGTCCAACCACATGAAATCTCTTCTTTGTCTATTTTCTCTACTTGCGGGATCTTCCCCAACTATCAACACTCTCCAACATTCTCTTCACATTCCTCGTTCCCTCTTGATCTTTCATTTTCCTCTTACGTCCAATCTCACAGACTCTCTTTGTTTTCTTCTGCACACCTCTTGTGTGTCTCTTTCCCTCTTCCCCTAAGAATGTCATTCTCAATCTGTTCTCCTCTTCCTTCTGCCAAAAGGAACTCATAGGTCAACCTTAGTAATTGAGATGGATACTTGTTGTACCCTAGTTGATAGTCTTCAGCTTCCCAACTAGTCCTCCATATCTGTATTCATTATGGGTGGTTGGTTGCTTAACTACCACCTCCTCTCAATAACTAATTTTTCTTTGAATTTAGGAAAAGGAGAATTAACTGATTATTCCCAAAATACTTTAGCAAGGGTGACTTGGGACTCCTTAGCATGATGAAGCCATTCTATGCCCCCTCATTATTCCCTCTCATGGTATCATGGCCAATACTAGTGCTCCACCCATCAATCAATTGTTGACTTTCTTTAATTAAACAACGATACAATTACAATGTTCTTATGCCTGGGCATGGAAATAATATCTCTATGCTAAGATACAAACATTACTAATAATAATTTATTACAATTAATCGGGGGATTAAAATGGGGATGTTACCTTCTACTTGTAAACTTTGTTTCCAAACACATTAGTTCCAAAGGTGGATATTATAGTTACTAAAGTATGCAACAAATGCATCAAATGAATCGTCATGAAATGGGCCACCAAATTTTGAGGCTAAAGCCTTCAATGGAGATAGACTAGAGTGTTGACATATTTATTACGGGCAGACAGAAGGCAGAGTATTTGTTTTTCATTGATGGCAAGCTTAGCCCAACGATGATGAACAAGATAAAGTGGAAAGACCAGCAGTGCAACAATGATTGCATGACAAGATCAGAACTGTAAACTCTAGGAGTCAAGGAAGCAATTCACGGCAGAAAGTCCCGAAATGTGATAGATCAGAGCATGTCAAAGACTCCATTTCATATTTTCGCAGGCCGGGAAATCGGAGTTTCAGATACCGGGAGTTGGAGGAGTCAAGATTTGAGACTCTTCATCATAGGATTCCTGAAGTCACGAAATGCGAAACGCCGAAATCCCGAAATAGGCACATCAACAAAGATTTTCTCAGACCAGGAAATAACTCCATTTCGGAGTTCCGGATACCGGGAGTTGGAGGAGTCAAGAGTCGAGACTCTTCATCACAGGAGTCTCGAAGTCGCGAAATGTGAAATGCCGAAATATCGAAACAGGCACATCAACAAAGAGTTTCGCACACCAGGAAATAAATCCATTTCGGAGTTCTGAATACTGGGAGTTGGAGTGTCAAAACACTTCACCACATGAATGTTGAAATGTCGAAATGCAAAAAACACATTTTGGTGTAGGTTTCGGTTACCGGGAGTTGGAGTGTCGAAACACTTCACCACATAAATCGCGAAATGTCGAAATGCGAAATTGCGACATGGACTTTCTAGGATCACGACATGGAGTTTCAAAGTTTTGGGGATTGTGACATGGAGCGTCAAGATATCTCATCACAAGAATTGCCAAAATCGCGAAATGTCGAAAGGGACTATTGTGAGTCTCGAAGACTCGAAAGGAAAAACGCTGAAATTCCATCAGCCGTTCGATTAGGAAAAGAAGGGATCAGATTATGAAGTTTTGTGGACCATTGATTTGGATCCATTTTGAGGATCACGACTTGGAGAGTCGAGATGCTTTGCAACAGGAATTTGCGACATGCGAAATCGCGAATTGCTGAAATACAAAATGCAAAAGACATTTTTGTTTCTTGTAATCCAACGGTGCAGCTGAATTCAAATATGATCGGAGGGCTACTATTTCACCTCACAGTTAATTGATCAGTTACGATTTAGTTAGCAAAACTGATTCATGATTCTTGATTGGTTGGTGATTCAGCTGCTGAGGCGTGTGTGAATAAAAGAAGATATGAGACGACTATGCAATGTTGGTTGTTCTGAATAAAAAATGAGTTGAACTGTAAGAAAGGGAAAATTACAGTATGCGCAGTGTGAGACCGACAATATGTGCAGTGTGAGATAAAACTTAGAGATGAGTAACAGATGAGGAATAGATAAAAGCAAGAGAAGAATTGCAGAACAACTTGAAGCAGAGAAAAATTGCAGAACAGACAGAGGAAGAGAAGAATTGCAGAACAACTTGAAGCAGAGTAGAATTGCAGAATAGACAGAGGAAGAGAAGAATTGCAGAAAAATCAGAAGCATATCAAATTTAAAAAACAGAGAAGAAGTGGTAAGAATCGATTTATGTATGTTTTTGGTTATTCAATCATTTATTTATAATCAGGGAGGTAGGGTGGTGCTAGGGAGGATTGTTGTCCTCAGAGGTTCAAGTGGTTGCTTGAACACAGGGAGTTGTAGCTTCCATATGGTTGCAGCCAGAAAAACCAGGTTGGCAGGGTGGTGAAAGGGAGAACAATTGTTCTCTGTTATACAGGTTGGTGCCTGTGTGACTAGAAGTTGGTGCATCCATCTAGTTGGTGCTAGAACACTTAGGGAGTTGTTACTTCCTTCTAGTGGGTGCTAGAGAAACCAAAGAGTTGGTGCTCTCAAACAAGTTGGTGCTTGTAAAACAGTGGTAGTAGCCTCACATTGAGTTGGTGCTCAATTATAGATGATGTACAGAACTTAAAAGACTGCCTATCATTTCGAAGAAGAAGAGGTTTTCTCCCTTTATGAGTTTCCTCGTGAAAATTTATCTCTATGTATATCTTATGTGTGAGTGATTCTCATTATTTATGTTGTCCATATGTAGTATAATATTGATGGTCAATTGAAGAAAGATTAAAAATGGTTTAATTGTATTAAAATTGTTTAAGCACAACAACAACTGATTCACCCCCCCTCCCAGTTGTCTTAGTAATTTCAACATAGAGTCTATTGCATTTTCACCCCCATAGTCAATATATTCAAATCTAGGCCTCACCTAGTGTATATTTGAATTCATTTCATCATATCCCTACTAGGTTGTTGATTGTGATGATGCATGCACCTTATTCATAAAGTTAATTAACATTTCGCCTTTTAAAAGATGTCTAGCTCTAGGGTCATTTTCCTTTGGTGAACCTAAAATGACATTTTTTAAATGAGTTTCGAGGTTGTGTGATCTCTACTTGAATGCACTTTCACTCCTAGAATCCTTATCAAACATAGGGCATTTGTCATCCATAGGCACAGATTCCTATGCATACAGACTTATCCAAAATGATCGTCATTAAGAACTCACACTACTACCACCTCCTTGCACAACTTTTGAATCAGATTGTGCCATAAGCAGTGATTGACAATCTTGGTCATTTGATTTAAATGGAGGTGGTGGTTTTCTATATGGGAGTAAAGGAGCTCGTCTTGTTGGCACATGACTATCTACAAAGTGAAATTCCAAAATGTCTACATCGAGATAAAATGCTTGGCTACATGCCCACTTATGCTTCTTCATTTGGCAATCACACATGTAGAGAAACTCAAAACTAATTCATAGTCATTTTACCATGATATTGGGAATCCATAGGAGGATATTATACCTTTAAAGGAACCATAGATAATGTTGTGGGCATGTCCTTGATCAATTAAATCAATGAAGAATTGCAATGCTCTTCTCATGGACTATCTCCTAAATTTGTATAGTGTTGATAGATGAATTTTGTCATATTTTTGTCTTCACAACATGCAAGCTATATTACCTAAGCACATCAAAATGTAGTGCAAGCATGGATAGTTTCAATCAAAGGACCATTTGTTTTTCTCAATACATTTTATATGAGGATTTGTTTTTCTTCACATGATACATATTACAAAAATATCCTAGACAACGCTTCAAAATTTTGAGAGAAGCTAGATTGTTTGTAATCATGCTAGGGAAAAAATGCTCATATAAAACATGTTGAGAAAATTCTCCAATTTTAATTGGGTTGGGGTTTGTATTACATAATTTAGTCTACAATTTGACTATAGTTTGTAAAATTCTTAAGTTTGTATTGCATAGTTTGAACAAAAAGTCTAAATATGTTGAGAAAAATCCACTTTTAATGAGTATAACTTGATTTCTTGTGTAAGAATAGATGTCCTCTTAGAATGTCACAAAAGTGAAGGAAAATTTTCTGATTGAGCTTAATTTTTTACTTTCCCATTCATTAATACAAGAATAGAACCAAGAAAATAGAGTAAACATATTGTACAATTGTACCGTTCTAACTTGATTTTGTCTTTGGTTGTGGTATACAATACAAAAACAAGCGATTGTGATGTAGATATGCTTAACAACCTATATATTGCTAGCATGTAATCCTCATCTATATTGATATTCAAGAGATCATATTAAGAACATATCCACTCTTTTGTGAGAAGATTTAATTCTACCTTTTGTTATGAGATTGATAAATGACTACAATGAGAAAGAACTTCAAACAATGACAACTACCTAGTATGTGCACTATTTATTTTAATATTTAATTATGCATTTATTTATTTATTTTTAACTAGTTTTACACATGGTTGTGGTCATGTGGGTTTATAATAGATCTGCTGCATCCATCAGGGATGGGAACAAAAGGGTAAATAGGAAAAAAAATTGGCCACCCCAATCTTCAAGGGATAGCTTGAAAAAACTCCCAGGACATCTCTTACTAAAAGTGGATGTCCCAAACATGCCCATCCCTTGTATCATATTGGGATGCTTCGACATTCCTCAACCATTCTTTCTTATTGCAAAGACACATGAGTGTCTTTTGAATGTCTCTCAATGCATGTTGGTTGTGTGTGTGTGTTTGCTATAAATGGAAAAGTGTGTTTACCTTTTTTCTTTTTATAAAACACAAATATCATTGATTTACTTAATGTAACTTACTAATGGACCTATACCCCAAATATATCCCTAAAAATAAAATCCACTTACAACATGCAAAATTTATAATTAAATAAATGTGTTGCTTGTGGTATTGGTGAGCCTTGGTACAATGATAGTGACAACAATGGGGGCATTATTAGATTTCCTAGATCTAGAGGATCAAGTTGGGGTATCTGAGCTAGGTTGATGATACACCATTTTTCCTTTTTGTATTTTGATATGTAGTATGACGATTGTGTATTGTTTTATGTTTATTTTTCTTATTATTGAGAAGATCATTGATTCACCAATTTAAAAAATTATCCAATTTGATGTTCACAGTGTGCATATTTATTTGATCATATCTAATATTAGAGTATTTAATAGCTATACTTTCCATTTCTACGTATATTCTCAATGGAAGAAATCCCGTGAAACTCTCTGAGTACTTCCCCACATTTCATGGATGGTAAATAGGGTAAACCATCGGCCCTAATTACTAGGCCTAACCTGGTGGGGGCATCGAATAAGGCCCAATAATATCAACAATTTAGTTGGTCAGGGATTTGACGTCGATACCTCTTGCATTATAACCATAGCACTAATCCACTCGAGCTAAACCACCATGATGAACACACACACACACACACACTTTCATGTGTTGCCACATCCCATCCATCCCATGTTGTCCCCATTTCGGTTGGGTATGTGTTATATTCTTTGCATGTGTGTGTGTGGGCGCGTCAGATATGAAAACTGCATCTAATGATCCCTCATAGGAGTGCTCTGTTTGTGCCATGTGATCCAGGCGCTTTCCTAGGGGGGGCAGGTATGCCCCTCCTGGTTACGTGCAGCGTTCAGGGCAGTGCCCCAAATTTTTTTTTTGGGGCGGTTTTTGCTATTTTTAGCGGTTTACTAAAAATAATCCTGGTTTTAGGTATTAGGGTTTTGGTATCTACAAAATACCTAAAAACATTGTATATATTGTATAGTGAATGGTGAAATTCGATATAATGAATATAAGAAAGGTTTTCCCAGTTGAGGGTTTCCGGTATAAATCTTTGTGTACTATGTGAATGAGCCATTGATTAAATTCTGTTTTTCTTAAGAATCTATATGCATTGCTTTACTTCACAGGTTTAAAAATTACATGTGGTATCAGAGCTCGTTTTTGGCTTCAGAGGGATGCCTTTGTTGTTGAGGGTTTGGCTCAATCTTAATAGATCAAGTTTATCTTAGTTCTGTCATAAACCTGAGTTTAGTGGGAGCTTTTGCAGTGGTGATTTGAGTACAGAAAGAGGAATGGAAAGTTCTTCTAGAATCGAGATAGAGAAGTTCAACGGTAAAAAATTTGAGCTATGGAAGCTGAAGATGGAGGACCTTCTTGTAGACAAAGAACAATGGATCGTTGTGGATTCTGGTACACCATCGACTGGTACGCAGCCTACCAACACACAGACGTCTGGTATACAACCTACTAGTGCACAAACTACTAGTATACCATCTACTGGTATGTCGAAGGAAGATTGGGAGAAGTTGGACGAAAGAGAAAGGAGTACTATTCGACTCTGCCTGGAAGATTCAGTGTTGTTGAATGTCTCAGGAGAATCTACAACCAAGGAACTATGGGATAAGTTGGGGAATTTGTATCAATCAAAGTCCTTGGTAAACAAGTTGTTTCTTCGAAATAAGTTGTATCATCTTAGGATGGAAGATGGAGATTATGTGACAGAACATCTAAATGCCTTTAATAATCTAGTAAGTCAACTTGGCTCTGTTAATATTATGATTGAAAAAGAAGATAAGTGTATTACTTTGTTATGTTCTTTGCCAGACTCTTGGGATAATCTGGTTGTAGCAATAGGTAGTACCACTCAATCTACATTGAAGTATGAGTATGTAGTTGCATC
>JZKD02S0231237.1:201644-234119 GCA_000966675.3 Picea glauca
ATGTATATTCCAAGCAGGTTGGTAATCACTTCATTTATGTAGTGTTGTATGTTGATGACATGTTGTTGGTAGGAAATAACATGGATGTTATCAAGGAGGTGAAATCGCAACTATCTTCCAAATTTGACATGAAGGATCTCGGTGCTGCTAACTTCATTCTGGGAATGGAGATTAAAAGAGATCGTGCAAACAGGAAACTCTAGTTGAATCAGAGAAAATATGTTGAGACAATATTGCAGAGGTTTAATATGTATGAAAGTAAACCGATCAAGGTTCCTATTCCTATAGGTGTAAAGTTATCTGCAAATCAGTGTCCCAAGACATAGGAAGAAGAAGAGGACATGTCCCATGTTCCATATGCCAGTGTAGTTGGCAGTTTGATGTATGCAATGGTTTGTACTAGACCAAACATTGCACATGCAGTGGGAGTTTTGAGTAGGTATATGTCAAAACCAAGGAAGGAGCATTGGACAACAATAAAGATGGTCTTCAGGTATCTGCGTGGCACTACCAATTATGGATTGTGCTACCAAGGAAGACCAAGATTGGACAAAGTGTTGGACATGCATGGCTTTGTTGATGCAGACTGGGTTGGAAATTTGGATCGCAGAAGATCTACAAGTGGGTATGTGTTTAACCTATTTGGAGGAGAAATCAGTTGGATGAGCAAAAGACAGGCTGTAGTGGCACTCTCAACTACAGAAGTTGAATACATGGCAGCCACTCATGCAAGCAAGGAAGCAGTATGGTTACAAAGATTGTGTTCAGGTATTGGGTTGGTACAACAAGCAGTGAGATTAGATTGTGACAGTCAGAGTGAAATATTCCTGGCAAATAACCCTGCTTATCATTCGAAGACAAAGCATATTGATGTTCAGTATCACTTTGTGAGAGACATGGTTGAGGAAAAGAAGGTGTTGCTGGAAAAGGTTGACACTTTGAAGAATGTTACAGATTCATTGACAAAGTCTGTGAGCACAGAAAATTTATCTTGGTGTAGAGTAACAATGGGCATTGCTACCCTAGATTGTTGACTATATAATCCCCTAGACCCCTGGATGCAAAGAAAACAACAAGTGGGAGAAGGTTGGGTATGTGTTATATTCTTTGCATGTGTGTGTGTGGGCACGTCAGATATGACAATTGCATCTGACGATCCCTCGTAGGAGTGATTTGTTCGTTTCGTGTGCACCGAGCGCTTTCCTAGGGGGGGTAGGTATGCCCCCCCCCCCCTAGTTACGTGCATCGTTCAGGGCAGAGCCCTGGGTTTTTTTTTTTGGGCAGGTTTTTCTATTTTTAGCGGATTTTGCTATTTTTAGCGATTTACTAAAAATAATCTCGGTTTTAGGGATTAGGGTTTTGGTATCTACGGAATACCTAAAAACATTGTATATATTGTATAGTGAATGGTGAAATTCGATATAATGAATATAAGAAAGGTTTTCCCGATTGAGGGTTTCCGGTATAAATCTCTGTGTACTATGTGAATGAGCCATTGATTAAATTTTGTTTTGCTTAAGAATCTATATGCATTGTTTACTTCACAGGTTTAAAACTTACAATTTCTCCCACCCTTTATTGAATTTTATTGAAATTTGGATCTACTTTCTATATATTATTGAGATGCATTCCCCTATCCCTGAACTAATTAGATATACTGCTCATTCTAATTTTTAAATGTAAAACTGTGCTACACTCTAACCTTTTTTATATGTATTGCTTGTTCAAACATCCAAATATGTGTTATTGATTCTAACATTTAAACATAAGACTATGTTGCAATAATATATTATGCATAGAAGTATCAATATCTAGAGCTTGGAATCACAAATCATTATTTTGGTTATTGTATGATCACACACACCTTTTATTTGGATTAACTTTGTAGCATGGTCATTGTTTATAAGCCTAATTTGAAATCTGCTATGAATTTTGTTGTTATTTGGGGCCTGAACACTGGTGTTATGAACCCCAAACTATTATGAACACAAGATACTGCATTTACAACAAGGATATAAGCCAATATGTCTATAACAACAAATCGAGTGCAACTTGTTAATTGATTTTTTTTTTTTGGAAAATGCAAGTACAATAGTATAAATATAAAAAACATTCAACACAATAAACTTCATATCTAAACATCTAACTAACAACAATTATAGTTCTATAATATGAATTAAACTATCACATAATCTTACATTACTTTGTAATAGGATAATGCAACAAAAACACCTGAATCAATCAATATTGACTATGTCCCTGTAACATCACCTACCAAAATAGGTGGGAACTTTCAACCTTCCTCTTTGTTGCAAGGATCAAGTCTCTTGGCATCATGTTTTTCCTATACATAGTATACTAACACATCTATTAAATCTCATGTGAAAGATTCAAAAGTTGCAACTATGTTATCTTCCATAGTCCAATCTGGATCACATTCTAGAAAGCCTTTTGTTGTTATTTTGCCTACATTCAATGCTAGTTTTGGTCAGACTGTGGAAGTTTCATCTAGGAAGTGATTAAGTTACAAGGAGATATTATCCTCTTTAAATTCATTGCAAGAAGAAAATATAGGAACTTCCTTGTTTTACTCAAAACCTCAAAATGTTGTGGTAGTTGAAATCACTCATCCACCAAATATTTCTTCTTTCAACATGTCCTCTTTTACTATCTCTAGCAGGAAAATCATAGCAGCATCATATGGAACCTATTTAGTGTGATCAAATATCATTGCTTCATCCATAACTCAAAGTATCCTAAAGGATCCTATTTGGGGAGGAACACTAGAAGCTAGCATCCAATCCAATCTGACATGCTGAAGACTTCTCCACTAGGCTTATCCTCATTGGGATTTTCATCCTATTCAAGTTTGTCTTCATCTACAATGACCCCAATGTCTTGTTTGTCCCGCAAATCTATTTTACAAGTTTTCCCATTTGTAATATCTTCATCTACAACATCCCTAGTGGCCTTGACATAGATATATGTTTCGTAAGTTTTTTCATTTGCATCATCTTTTCCATTTTCAAGATCCTCAAACTCCTCCTTGGCTAGGATGTTTAGTTCACAAGTTTCTCCATTTATGTCATATTCTTCATAACAAAAGTCATTATTTGTGGGGTTTAGGACTTTCCCTATTGTAGCTTCTACTTCATATTTTTATTTTCCACCAACAATATGATTATGATTTGAATAGGTTTTTGCTTCTAGATGAGAAGATACTCCACTTTACGAATGAACCAAATTTTCTCCAAAACCCAACTTTCAAGATAATGGAAACCACTTTCAACTGAGATGCATAAAGATGGAAAACTTGAGGTTTAAATGTATCTCCATGCTTATTAAGCATCCAAGTTCTTAAAATGGCTTGAAAGTTCCACACCGATAGATTAAATAGACCTTGATTTATGATATGGACTAAAGATAATAAGATTTGAAAAAGAGAGATCCTAAGAAGTGTCAAGCTAGGGACTTGCTCATAGAAACCAAGATGGTGTATTGCAAGAAAAAATAAGCTTTTATAAGTGAGGCCTCTCTTAATATATTTCCAAGAACAGAGAAACTTTTGTAGGTGAGGCCTCTCTCATAGATGAATCTCAACTTATCTAACTTCTTTACCCGACTTATCATCTTTGACTTCCATAAATGAAATGTGTCGCAATCAAATTTCTTAACCATTTGTCGCTAGAATGTGCTTTGGCATAAATTAGTACAATAAACTAATTTTTTTTTACTAAAATAATACTTTGTTTAAAGAATTTTTCATCATTTAAATATTGACCTACACATACTACAACCCTCAAATCCCTTCTTATCAACCTTTTCTTCTTATCATCCTTACTTTGATACCATGATGGGAACCATAGAAAGAATAAAAAATCTAAGAGATAAAAAAAATGAATAAGAAAACAAATCTAAAATTCAAAAGGAAAACCATACAATGAAAACGTACACGCACACAATTGTGTGGAAGTGGCAACAACTTTTCCAATAGTGCTCTTTATTCTTTGAGGTACATAGACTTAGGCATGTGTGAATTTTTTTATGGCTATGTTTTCAAATATATATATTTGAATTTTAGCTATAATGATGAATTACTTATCCTTATTTAAAGGGATATGAATCTCCTGCAAATTCTTGATTAAAAAATATTAGTGAATTTCAAAATTAAATTTCAATGACCTCGTGAAGGATGGTCATGTAAACTGAATCCCTTTCATTGTCTCATTGCTAACATCTTTTTCAAAAGATGAACGCATGGAATTAAATGTCTCAACGTTGAAGTGTTCATATGATATGAAAGAATCGCTAAGTAAATACTCTACAATTTTTTAAAACTTGTTTCTGTTTGATGACCATGAACTTCTTCACATGTTGAAAATAAATTGCTTGTTTCAGTTGTGTATATACATGTGTTAGTTGTTTCCCTAGGTGGAGCATTTTTCTTCTTTCGGAATGCATCCTTTGATCAAGTAAATAAAACCTCAAAAGTGGGGTTAACATGAAGGGCATCCCACATGTGAGCCATCCAAGTTACAAGGAAAGATCAGATTTCAAACCAAAAGAAGAAACTAGATATGCAAATACATGATGCAATAAAATGTTAACAGGAAAATCAACTTCAAATGCACTCCTTCATGAGATATGAAGATGCACACAGAAAAACATCTATCGATCATGACAATCAAACTATGTTCTTTCATCTATGCCATTTCTTCCACCATAAATGTCACTAAGGTGTCTATTCAAAGTGCTTGGGACAAAACTAAAGACAATGTGCAACTCCTACCTGTAGCATACCCTCTTTGTTGGTTGATTATTATGTTCCAAAAAAATGAAGGATTTCAGATTTAGGGAGCGTTAGAGATCTTCTCATTCACAAAGTATGTAGTATGATAAGACAATCTTAGGTTCCTTGTCACACCTTTACATCAAATCTACATGAATCTTAAATAAAACTTTTGAATCTGACCTGAGCCTCTATAAATATGCAACCAACTTTATACACACTATATTCACTTGATCATATGTTTAAAAGGGATTTCTCTTTAAATAATCCACACAATGTAAACCAACCTATCCGCGTTGGGGATTGGGTGTTGTTGGCACCCAAAGTTTTGGGTAAATATCACGTACATGCACAAACAAAGTTGTGTGCACATATTCTAGTTTTGTGAGTGCTCAAGAAGTTGCGTGAAAGGTGACAGGAGGTGCGTGCACCATATCAAGTTTTGTTAATGTGTTCTACTTCAAGTTCTACCAATGTGCGTCGGCCTGAATTTTGTGATGCACGCTAGAAAGCAAGAAGACACTGCATTTATGCCAGAATCAAGAAAATAATCTTTGTAAAATCTTCCTGAATGATTACTATAGATACCACGAGGGTTCGTGGAGCAGCAAGGAGATGAGATGGTAAGGTAGTTGAGATTTCCACGATTCCAAAGAGGTAACATGGAATGCATGCAGTTTATAGAAGCATGTAAGACTGGTAGTTAGTTGAGTGAGTAGAGTAGAACTGAAAGAGAGTGAGCACCAGAGAAGAGAAGGATATAAAAGGAAGCAACGAAAACAAAAAGAGAGTTGGTTATCTCATTAGTCAGTTGGTTGTTGATGTTGTTGTTTGTTATTGTCTTGGACCTCACTCTGAGCATCTAGTTTTGTAATGTCTCTAGTTGTAAGTTTGAGTATCTCATCTCTATAGAGTCTGAAGAGACATGTATGGCGTGATGTAATGTAGCCATGATGAAATACATAAAAGAGCTGGGCTCTATTGCTATCAATGCACGAATTTCTTAATGTACGGTTGTGGTGATGGAGTAAAGATAATAGAGTTGCACTAATTCTGGTCTCATGATGTGTTACTCATGTGTGGATTGAATGTGTATGTTTATGCTATACATTGTTAAATGTTAAAGTAATCTACAATGGATTCTATGGATTTTAGCCTAGATGTATGTCTATGTGTTTAGTCCTTCGTCCCTGACACAAGATCAAATGGTCTCTGTGATCCTCATGGTGTCTCGAGTGATACCTTCTTTAGTCTTTGGCTGAGGATTGATATACCGATGCCTTGGGGTTTTTGTTGGTCACCTATGGATAAACCATGGGTATTAACCCCCCAATGTTAAGAAAGACGCGTGCAAGCATGAAACATACCCAATAGGTGTAACTTGATACAAAACAGATAAAGATGGTTGTAAATCATCGAAGAGGAATAAGTTTCAAAGATAAAAGGTGGTGTCTAAAGAAAATGCTACAAAACTTAAGTGCAACGCATTGTGATCATAACACCACAATGCATGTTGGACATATTGTACATAACAACAATGATGATATTGACATGGGGATAATGACCCATTTGGTTTTCTATTTATAGCTTCAATATCTAACCAAATTCCTTGGAATCAGGAAAATATTGTCCACATATAATCATCGATGGTTAGAGTTGACTCCGTCAAATCCATGTTGTCTAGTCAGTTCAACAAGGATGCTCGACTCGACCGTCCATGCATCCAACTCATCCAACTCGTATTTGATCGATGGGTTGGTTGATCCATTGATCAATTGTCTTCAACTGTTGGTCGACTGTCTGACCGATAGGCTTGTCAACTACTCAACCAACTTATGTAGATATCTAGTTGATCACTTGACTAAATATTTCCAGATGTAGGTCTATTGCTCGACTAACTGATTCCAAGAGAAGTGTGATGAACCATCAGAACTTGATGTTCCAACACCCCCCCCCCATTAGCACACGACTCTCGAGATTTAGGAGGTGAAATTACGTTGGTAGGATACCCCTCAATAATTGCATCTTTCTGAATCCCAAGAATCGTATAGAGATTAATAAACCTAGATTTAGATAATGGCTTAGTGCAGATATCAATTACTTGATCATCTGTTTTACAATAGACAAGAGAGACAACATTATCATGAACCAACTGTCTTAAATAATGAGCATGCAGTTCAACATGCTTCACCTTACTCTGGGAAACAAGGTTGTCAACAACTTGAATGGCACTCATATTGTCACAGTAGATGGCATTCGAGGTATGAACAAGAAATCCAAGTTCACCCAGAAGCTGGAAAATCCAAACTCGCTATGTACCTACATGAACGATGCCATGATATTATACTTCTTCCATCGACAAGGAGGCTACCTTATGTTTCTTACAAGACCAAACCAAAGGTCTAGTGCTGAAGCAAAACATATATCCAGGAAAGGACTTTCGATTTTCACTGTCACCTGCCCGGTCCGAGTCGGTGAAGCCAACCAACTAATCTGGACTTAGAAAATACTGGATACCAAAATGAGTGGTACCCTTAAGATAATGGAAAATTCATTTGACTGCTTTCCAGTGGCTTTCTCTAGGATCCTGCATAAATCGAGAAACCGCACTAAAAACAAAGGAAATGTTAGGTCGACTGTGATTAAGATAAATGAGACTATCGACTAGTTGTTGATAGAGTTTAGCATCAACTTTGGGGGTTTGACAAGTTTTTCTCAATTTTGTTCAACTTTACTCTAGATTGAAAAGGAGTAGCACATGGATTATAATATACCATCTTAAAACATGTCAAAAGATCCATTACATATTTGGATTGAGAAATGAAAAAACCATTGAACAATAGTAATAGTTGAAAACCCGAAAAATAATGTAAAATGCTAAGATCTATCATGTCAAAGGATTTAGAAAGTTTCTTCTTCAATCTAAGAATGAGATCATTGTTATTTTCAGTTATGACAAGGTCATCAACATATACAACAATAATCAAAGTGTTTCCATGAGTATGGAGTACATAAAAGTTGTGATCAGATTCACAATGTTTGAAACCAAGCCGAAGAAATAAATTGTCGATCTTAGCATACCAAGCTCTAGGAGCTTGCTTCAAACCATAGAGAGACTTCTTGAGTCAATAAACTAGGTTAGAGTCTGGAAAAAAACCAGAAGGTTGTTCCATGAAAATTTCTTCAAATATGTGACCATGAAGAAAATCACTCTTCACATCCATGTGATTGATCAACCATCCAAATTGAGTAGCAAGATAAAGAATCAGTCGAACATAGTTCATCTTCGCAACATAGGAAAATGTATCAATGTAGTCGATGCCTTCTTGTTGAGAAATTTCTTTCACAACCAAGCGAGCTTTATGATGCTCAACAACACCTTCAAAGGAAAATTCGGTTTGGTAGACCCATCAACACTTCACAACATTATTTCCTTGTGGTCGGGGAACTAAATCCCAAGTGTGATTCTTTGACAAAGAATCCAATTTTGCCTGGATAGCTTACTCCCATTAAAGTTTTCCTTGTGCATATGAGTAGGTAATAGGATCATAAGTTTCAAGTACACTTATCATCAATGCAATGTTGGCATGTTACTTCTAACTACAAGTTTGTCGACCTAAAGAAATATCAGGTCCAACAACTTCAATGGTGTTGGCATCCTATCTAGGTAGACAAGAAAGGGGTGAAGTGTTGTTCATGGTAGAAGGTTGATTAGAAGTCTAAACAATTTCAGTTGACAAATATGTTGGATTAGTCAAAATAGATATCGACTGGTTAGATGATGGTGCGGTCAAGAGTCCAATTGAAACAAGAACATAGTTCGACTGTCTAATCGAAGGAATAAAAAATGGAATAGGAAAACTAGAGTCAGAAACAACATCAAAGTGATCATCTTGTAACAATCCAGAGGAGGCATTCAACAAATGTATGCCAACATACTTCTCATCAAACGGTACATTTCGTTTGATAATGATTTGTTGTCAAACAATCGATAGGATTTAGACTCTTTAGAGTATCCCATCATGATGCGAGCATGACTCTTTACAACCAACTTATTTCTGCAATCATCGGAAATATGAGCCCAGGAAATACATCCAAACATAGGAATATGGTCGACTGAGGGATTCCTTCCACACTGTCGTTCGACTAGACTCACCAAAGGAACAACTCAAGTCAAGATGGGATTGAGCAAATAGTTTTCACAATAGACATCTTCAACCCAGAAGCAAGAAGAAAAATCTTTGGCCTGCAAAATGCAACTAGCCATTTTGACTAATGTCTGATTCTTGTGTTCTGCAATGCCATTATGTTGAGGTGCATGAGTAACCAACCACTTCCAGTCAATACAAGATGGAACCAAGTATTCTTCAAAAGTTCAATTTACATACTCACCACCATTATCTAATCTCGGGAACTTGATGGGTCGACCACATTGATTTTCAACGAAGTATTTGAATTCTTTGAACTTTTCAAAACAAGATTCTTGTTCTTTAGAAAATAAACCCAAGTGAAACAAGAGATATCATCAATGAAAGTCAACATATACCTTGCACCTGCTAAGGAAAGAATATTGATGCAACATAGATCAATTTGAACCAACTCCGGGAGGTTTTATGCTTGCCACACTTTGCTAGAGTCAAAGGGTGCCTGATGATGCTTTCCAAGAACACATCCTTTACAGACTCCATCAGGGGGGAAAATTTTAGGTAAACCAACAACCATATTTTGAGTTTCCATCAACTGTAGACTTTGAAAATTTAGGTGTATGAGTCATTCATGCTATGTTCAACTTCATTCATCAGTGTAAGCAACAAGAATAGTCAGCTTAGAGTTGGGTCGAGTCGTTTCATGGAATTTATACAAAATGTCCTTCAGGTTGAGAAACCCTCCAGAGACAATTCATTGACCTTTCTTCAAATCTCAAACAAAGAATCGATATGGCCAAGACTCCACAATTTTTCTTGTCTATGTTAACTTAAAAACCGACAAAAGATTGGCATTGAGTTTTGATATGTGATATACATCGACATTTTTTCTATGTCGATATGAAACATCAACATGACCAAAAACATTGAGAGCAAAATCATTAGCAACATAAATATTCCTCTCCACAACTTTATCTAAGGAGATGAAAAAGGAAGCATCCTTATCCATATGATGAGTGCACCTAGATTTGACTACCCATTTGTTCTATGCAAAAAGAGACAACAAGGCTTGAGAAGTTTCGACTTGGAAGGTGGAATTATCAACAGGTCAACGGACATGTCTCTTTCAAGGAGTTTAACCTTCTCCTCTAGGTCGTCTTGCTTCTTATAGAAAACCTTATCCACATGTCTAGTCTTTCCATAGTACAAACATGTCTTCTTCTTAGGTTTTTGGTCAAAGCATCTAGGTCTCTGTATAGGGGTATCAAACGGTCCTCTTTCTTTGTGATTTGACTTTCCATTTCCCTTGAGTAAGTGGGCTTGTTGTTTACCACCAATCTTTCCATCATCAATCAATATGTGTTGACCAGTGATCAATATGTGACATAAATCTTCAAACATGTAATCCTTACCATCTTCCTTGTGTGCCTACCAGTTGGTGTAGAAAGTTGAAACAAACACGTCAAATGGTGTTCTTAAATTCATCAAGACCAAATCGATGAGTTGTATGTCTTTCTTCCAATAATTCTTTCCACATTCGCCCAATTTCAACTACAATTCCTTCACACATGCCAAATAGTCCCCTTTTTTGTCAAAAGAATGAGGATCGAAAGAGATCAACTCTTTCTCCAATTTCATTACGCGGCTTTCATCGAATCTGCCGAACAACAACTTCAACTTCTTTCAAAATTGATGAGGGAATTCGGTTCCACTAATGTGAAAATGAAACTCCCAAAAGATATAGGTCATGATGACCCCTACAACCTCATCCTTCTTTCCATCAACAATGAAATTTTCCTAATCGTTGGTTGGATTTGGAATGAAAACATTCGTATATTTCCACAGTCCTTTACTCTTCAGTAGGGTTTCCATGTCTGGTTCCCATACTACATAATTTGACCCATTCAAAATTATGGGATCAATCTTCGAAGACATCTTCGATATCTAGATAGATAATATCCATTTCCACAATTTACAGTCTGCAAGTCACTAGCCCAGAGTCAATAACACAACAAATCACACTCAACACGATTTGTGGTCAGCAGGTGAGGTCACAACCATTAACTCTGATACCATGTTGGGGATTAGGTGTAACTTGATATGAAATATATAAACAAAACTATAGATAATCGAAGAGGAATAAGTTTCAAAGATAAAATGTGGTGTCTAAAGACACTGTTACAACACTTAAGCACAACACATTGTGATCCATCACAATGCATGTTGAACATATTGTACACAACAACAATGATGATATTGACATGATGATAATGACCCAACAAGTTTTCTATTTATAGCTTCAAGATATAACCAACTTCCTTGAAATTGGGAAGATCTTGTCCAGATATAACCATAGGTGGTTAGAATTGACTCTGTCAAATCTGTATTGTCTATTTGGCTTGACAAGGATGCTCGACTCGACCGTCCATGAGTCCAACTCATAGTCGATTGCTCGACTGTTCGATCCACTAACCGACTGTCTTCAAATGTTGGCCAACTGTCCAACCGATAGGATTGTTGACTACTCGACCAACTGATGTAGAGATCTGGTCTATCATCCAACTGATTGTTTCTAGATGTAGTTCGATCACCCGACCAACTGATTAAGTGTGATGAACCATCGGAACTTTATGTTCCAATAATATGCAGGCTATCATAACCAATTGTCATCTAAATGAAGGGTGTTTCCTCTCCTCATGATGCTTTGGCCTTGTATTCTTGTAATAGTATTGAATTCTTCTTCACAAGGGAGTGCTCCTCATACTTGATGTATGTGCCCCTCAGTAAGATATACAAAATCTATCAAGAACCCTCATTAATGCAAAGAAAATAAACCAATGTGCCTCATCTGATTATTCCTTCCATGCACTAAAAGAATGTGACTATGGGTTACCGAAAATAGCCTATAACATGTCCTAATCGTGTCAATGACGAGTGCATCCCTACTACTGACTGCTCCATTGACGAATGCATCCCTACTACTGATTGTTCCATTGACAAGTGCATCCCTACTACTACTCATATAATGATTTTGGCATCATGACAAGGATTATAATATAAGGTTGAAAAATTATATCCTTTAGATTTAGTTGGAGATAAAAGGACTAGACATTGGCTTGATGGTAATCCCCCTTACATGAAAAAAATCATGGACAACATAACCTTTATGTAGTAAATCCAACAACCACACTATTTACCAATTTTTTGTTAATCTCATTGACTATAAACAAGGTTGAAAAAAGTATTCCTTAAATCGTTGTCTATATAACATGCCTAAAACAACGTTGCAATTTTCTTAAATCGTTTTCTATATAACATGCCTAAAAAAACTTTGCAAGCATTTCTCTTTCTATTGGTCGTTCAATATGTTATACAAATCCGAGTTTACCCTACCTACTGCATGAAACAAGTTTGAAACTTTCAAGATTATTTCTAATTCTTGGTTACAATTCAATTTTACTCCTAAAATCCAAATCATCCCACCATACAAATTTAGCAAAGTACCTACTACAATAATTATTGGGATTGTTTATAGTGATTATGCAATCCATCATTCTAAAATTGAATTTTTTGAAAAAAATTGCATAATGTTCACAAATTTAGTGAAGTATATACTACAATAATTATTAGGATTGTTTATACTGATTATGCAATCCATCATTCTAAAATTGATTTTTTTGAAAAAAAAATGCATAATGTTTTTTGTCACGTATTTTCATAGTCCTTGGGAAGGACAAAAAAAAATGCATAATGTTTCTTGTCGTGTATTTTCATAGTCCTTGGGAAGGACAAAAAAAAATGCATAATGTTTCTTGTCATTCATTTTCATAGTCCTTGGAAAGGACAACACAATTAATATTGTAGATATAAATAAAGGTTAAATTGTGAAAACTGTTGTAAGTGGTAACCATGGGAATGTTGATTTAATGACGTGTATGTGTCTTTTTTTTTCACGCAAAAAAAATTGTTCCATTGATATTCAATTAGGAATCAAGTGAAACTTACATATACATATGGATCAAGGAACTATCATTCCCTTAACAGCTTGTCAAAAAAAATTTTATCTGCTCTAAACATGATCCATTGTTCAACATTCTAATATAACATTTAGTGCTTGCTTAAAAACATATAGGAGGAACATTACATTAACAAAAAAATGTTTCCCTTTATGAACTATTAAGTCTTCAAAGTGCTTTTGTCTTCATAATATAAAATATTTATCTTCTTTGACTATAACTCCTTTTATAGATTCTTCGAAGAAAATCCATCTTATGGGACAGTCCAGTGATTTTTTGGATACAAAATCTGCTTCAGAGTTATATTTCATGTGAACATGCATAAACTTTATCACTTCAAAAATGTCTTTTAGTCTTATGATTTTTCCTTTCTAGGTGTCCAGATATAATAGATTCAAATTTGATTTGTCATTTATCTAGTCAATATCCACCTTTGAATCCCCAAACACCATCATCTTGTTTATGGATAAACCTGTTGCAAAGTGAAGGAGATCCCATAATCCCATAATTTCTTCTTTCATATTGTTTCCTTTCCCACTGGAAAAATGTCCTCTGAATAAGTGATATGGGTTAATTTTAAGAAAAAAACCAATGCCACAAACACCATCAACAGAAGCACCATCAAAGAAGCCTATAGGAGAATCATCAAAATAGATTGGATTGAACTTGACTTCCATATTGTCCACTTCACAAGCCTCATTGAGTTCTGAAATACAAAGAAGGATATTAGTGACTATTATGGAATCTTGTCTGAGCATATTCTTGAATAAAATCTTGTTCCTATATTTCCATAATCCCCATATCACCAGAAAGGGAATATGCCGCATCTTTAGGTATTTTGTGAACCAGAGAACCAAATTATCTTCTAAACAAGAACAATACCAAGCTTCCGGGAATTTCAAATAACTTAGGACCTCTTTCCAAATTTATTGAGAAGTTGCACAATGCAAAAAGAGAGGTGTAGTCGTCTCTTCACCTCTGAGGCAGAGGATACAAACCGAAGGGCCAATCCCTCATCTTTTCTTATAATTTTCACCAGTTAAAATAAAGTCTTTCAGACACATCCACATAAAATAAATAATCTTCCTTGGTAACCTAAATTTCTATATTGCCTTATACCACCATTTATTTTCATCCAAAAGATTCATAAAGGAAATAGACTGATATGCTAAATTAGCAGAAACAATACCCATGGTACCGTTCCAAGACAATACTAACTTGTCACTTGAATCATTGAGTGTGATACCACTACTCCTCAACATTAAGAGGAAATTGTTCCATTCTGTGGTGAACTCACATGTCAGTCCAAGATGATTGGCGTCAATCCACTCTTTCTTATGACCAACTTCAAATGGAAATGTCGCCTGAGCTAGAGAGAAGATATGCACTTTATTGAGGTGTTTAATAAGAGGACCCGTGAGTCTGTAAGAATCATTACTATTGATGAATGGATCTAACCCAATAATGACTTGCTTGCCACTGCCAATCGACCAAGCCAACCATCGTTTAATAACAAGCGGTGAATTCATAAAGTGTTTCCAGATGATAGAAGCTACATGAAACTTATATTCTTCAATACGTAGCCATGATGTCAAGTCTATACCTTTCAAATACTTCTTTTTAGAACCCTGTTCCACAAACCTTTACCAAAAATGCCTCTCCAACATGATTTGGCAGCCAAAGACTAGGCGAACCAAAATATATTTCGAATACCCCATCCACCATTATCTTTTGGCCTGGTGATGTTTTTCCATTTTGTTAAGTGATAGCCTGTATCTTTTCTAGCTCCTCTCCAAATAAAATTTGCAATGAGCTGTTGAATCCTGTGAAGTATGGAAGAATGAACCTTGACGAGACTAAACCAATACACATGGAGGATTTGTAACACATAATTATCTAATATAAGTCTAGCTCCCATAGAGATCCATCAGAAGGACCAGTTCCCAATCCTTTTCTCAACTTTTTGGATCATCCATTTCCAATCTGACACCCTGTAGTTGTTAGGCTTTAAATAAAAACCCAGATATTTGATTCCATCATCAATACTAGAAAATTGTATATTGAATGTTGCTTGGATTCTATGTAATAACCCTGGGTCAATATTTTGTGCAAGGAAGCACGACTTTTGACAATTAACTTTCATTCCAGAGGCAAGACATATTTTTTTTTAAATTGTTTGAAACTCCATCCAGTCCTCGAAACTGTCAATGCCTAAAATAAGAACGTCGTCAACAAATAAAAGGTGGGAAATAAAAGTCTCAGTAGCCACTTTGATACCATGAAACTTCCTTACCTCCATCGCCTTTTGTATTAGTCTACTAAAGCACTTGAAAACCAAGAGGAATAATAATGGGGAAAGAGGAAAACCCTATCGTAGACCTTGATAGCTCTTAAAAAAAATCAGTGGGTGTGCCATTGATCAAGACAACCATATTAACTGAAGAGACACATGCCATGATCCACTGGGTAACTTCCCATTTTAATCCAATTTGAATTAACATCATCTGAATAAATTGCCAAATTACTTTGTCATATGCCTTCTTTAAGTCCAACATAAGAATAATAGAGTTTGCCTTTTTAGTATTTGCAGTGTGTAAACACTCTTGGGAAATCCCTATTGCATCAAAGCTCAATCTATCTTTGAGGAAACCAAACTGCTTAGATGAGATACTTGTAGCCAACTTGTCCTTCATCTGGTTTGCAATGATTTTAGAGATTACTTTATACACAAAATTACATAGGGCAATGGGCCTAAAATCATTAAAAGTTTTTGGCTTGCTCACCTTAGGGATTAGGGAAAAGAAGGTAGCATTGAGAGCTCCTGGAATATGACCTGAATATCTAGATTCCTCAACTTCCATATGAAGATCCTCCCCCATAATATCAAATAAATCCTGGTAGAGTTCCTGTTTCCACCCATCCGGGCCAGGGATTTTTTCCTTTGGCATTTTATTAAATGTTTCCTTAACTTCCTCCAAAGTGACATGCTTTCCTATCTCATCACTTTCATCATCATTGAAAAACCTAGGTACATCCTCAAGGACACTAATATGATTACAAGCATCCTCTGCCACTATTGCACTGTATTGTGATTGGAAATGTTTAAAAGAAACCTAATTTATATATTTTTCAGAAGACTTGATGCATCCATCATCATCTGCAATATCCCATATAGTGTTTTGACATCTCCTTTGTGTAGCATATTTATGATTTTTTTTTTGTATTTTTGTCACCCTTCTCAATCCAAATAGCGCGACTTCTAAGTCTCCAAGTAGACTCTTCCGCTTCGAGTAACTTATCCTTTTTTTGTTTAAGGGATCTGAGAAGATTCAATTCTTCTAATGCGAACACCTGTGAAGGACATTTCTCAAAAATCTCTGCCATTTTTTGTTCAATGCATAATAGCTCAGAGTGATTTTGCATATTTTTGTTAAGCTGACAAAGGATGAAAATGTTCTTTAACTTCTTCAATTTTGCATGAAACAGGTGGATCGAATAACCGTCAGACCAATAATCCATAGATTTCCATGTGGTTCTAATTAGGGAAGAAAATCATGTATCAGTAATCCAAGTGATATTAAATTTTAAGGGAGGAGCAACTTTATGAACATCCTTCTCATACTGTAAACATATCGGGTTATGATCCGAGATAGTGGAGTTTATGGTCCATGATCTCATTTTACAATGGTTGTCGAGAAAGGTTTCATCAATAAGAAAATGATCCAATCTTTTCACAACTCTAGTGGAACCAACTCTTCCATTTCTCCATGTAGGTGTCATTTGGTTAGGTTGTATATCCACTAACCCAGTAGCTTGGATAATATTCAAGAATTAATCTATGAGAGGATCACTCCTAGCCGAATTTACCCACAGATTCCGGGAAGAAATGGTAAAATTCAAATCACCTCCAACTGTAAGGCCCTCTTCACTCAATAAACTAGAATCCACAAGGGGTTGCCAAAATATTTCTCTGTCTTTATAAGGAGCGTAGCAGTTGATACATGTCATATTTTTTGTAGAGTCTTTAATTCTCCCCTCTAGAAAAATACATGCATTGGTGCCAAGTGCACAAAAATCAACATAAGATGGGTTCCACCCAGTCAATAAACCACCTGAACAACCATTTGGGTCTATAGCGACACAATTCCACAACGGAAGACATTGGAGAAAATATTTGTTTTCCTTCTCACCATCCACCAAGGTTTCTTGTAAGAAGATGACATCTAGGTTACCTGTTTAAAGAGAAGTTTGAGGGAACCGATTTTGGTGGGTCCCCCAAACCCACAGAGATTGAAGGAGAAAATAATCATAAGGAAACATCAGAGGATGGCTAGCTTTCTCTAAGGGCCAGTTGGGAACTTCTATCCGACAAAGGGTTCAAGGAAGCATGGTGAATAGTCTGAAAAGAAATGCCAGGTTCCAAATTACCAGAGGGAAACTCTCCAAAATGTGCAAGACCACCTGCAGTTGCCCCAGGTTTTTTTTTAGGAATATGGGGACAAGATTTTTTCCTAATGGTCACATTTGAAAGGTCTAGATCTGTTAAGATCTTTTGAGAGTTTTTGGAAATATAAAGGAGTGTAGGCGATAAGGAATTAATGGTCTTTGTCTATAGATTCAAAGGACTGTTAAAAAAGGAATCATTAGTGCAACTTTCACCTACAGTGGGGTATACAAGATAATCTGAGATCACACATTCGATACCTGTGGGCTCTGAAGGGACTACTGAATCCACAGAAAGGGAAGGAAGGCCTACATAGTTAGAATAGGGATGGACAATATTGTTAGAAAAAGGCTTACTCAATCCCTCAAACATAGTCGGGACATCGTCAGTCGAATTACCACCCAGGGAAGGGATAGGCTGTGTATCTCCAGGGGAGCATCCTAGACTATTTACAGGACCCACACCTTTTGTACCTAAACCAGTCCGCACACCAGGCTCTTCAAATCTCTTCATAAGAACATCCCAAAAGTCACCAAATATCTCAAGTACCCAACTTTCATTAATTTTTAAATAATCAATCTCATAATATGAGAGTTTGTTGAATAAATATGGAAAGAAGAGTTGCATCTTACCAAGGAAGGAGATTTTATTGAAAACCTCTGAACCAGAAGTTCCCACTGGGTCTTTTGTCACCTAGAGTTATGATGGATCTACATTGTGCTCCATTAAATCTGGGAAATTTGTTTTAAGGTGTACAGGTTGCCAACAGAAATGAAAACAGAAAGGTTCCTTCCAGAAGTCAACATGTTGCCTGAGGTGGGTATCTCCAATATGGAGATCTATAACATCTGGAAACCCTCTATCAAGCTCAAATTCCACTAGAACCCAGGCTAATCGTTTATTACTCCAACAGAGAGATTGCTCATCGAAGAAGATAAACTTCTCTACAGACTGAGCAATGGCTTCAAATATTTTTTCCGACCAGAACTCGATAGGAAATTCAGGCATCAACATCCACATGAACCTTTTCGTGAATCTCTCAGAAAGTGGGTTAAAACCCAGACACCACCTTTTCAACATTAAAATGCCTCGACCAAAAATCCATGGAGAGCCTAGAACCCTTAACAAGTCACCCTTAGACAGAAAATGAAAGACCATCCACTGGTTAGACAGAAAGCTAAATCGAGGGCAGTAGCCTACGATAGGTTTCCAATGTCATAAAATCCAATCTGATAGTTGTTGTTTACTCATTCTAGAATAGTAGAATTTTCCAACTAAGGATTTATCAGCTAAACTTGAAACTCGGTCCATAGAAACATCTTTGCCAAGAACACATCTGGATTTTTCTACCCTAACTCTCCAACTCTTAATCTTACGGTGTGAACGATCATAGTTACTAGAAGTTCGGTTGTGACCAACACCTCCCACATGCAGTGGAGGATTCCTAATAGGTGAAACCATTGAAGAGTCTCCATGCCGAGGTTTTGGTGAGGTTTTGAGTGATCTGTGAGAGCATTCTTCCCGAGGAAGGCCTCCCATGTGATACCCCACACCTCCACTACCAGGGATGGGGGCCACCTGTCGATCAACTGATTCATTCTAAGCTAGATGCTTCAAACCTGGTGACAACCCTCCTGTCACATGGCTCATGCAATCATACATCAATCTATAAGTTTCATCATCAAGAAAGATCCCTTCATTGGCCCATAATCCGTCCTCATCATCCCATGATAAGTCCATAGGTTCTGACATGGACGCAACACTCACCACGAGAATGAAAAATAGGAGATGTCTAGTCCCAAGCACCTGAATGCAGCACCGTCTCGTCCACGATGACAGTCCTGTGGAAATCCTAATTCCTAGTCATACTGAGGAAACCCTAACCTAACTATGGAAACCCTAGCCTCCTTCTGTTCCTTATGCACCACTTTGTATCGATGACGTGTATGTGTTTATTCATTGTATTTCTAAATATTTATATTTATTTTATAGATAGAAACTATGTTACATAGACACAATAGAAAGGAATTAAGTTTAAATAGTTGTGTTACTAAATTATATTTTCTTTAGTTATTGATTTGAACAATTTTATTTTGCAAGAAGAATTTACCTTTTTTTTTCAGAGAAAAAAACTGTATATTTTTTATTTCATAAGAGAAATCAAAATATACATAGAATAGACTTGACAGGTCCAAAACAAGTACTGTAGGTTCCAAATAAATCCACAAGTGTTTCAACTAATAGACATAATTACATCTATTCTTTAGAAAAATAGGCTAAACAAAAGAGCTAACAACACATCAAGGAAACTCATCATAAAAGACCAAGGCCACTCCAGGAGTTTCCTCCACATGAAAATTGATATTTTCAATTAGCAATCATAAGGAGGGATATACACTTCTAGGAAGGCCTCATTGGAAAGTGCATCAGCCTTATGATTGAACTCCCAATAAACATGCTCTATAGTAATAGAGTCAAATGTTTCCACTAACTCTCTAATTATGCGTTGCCATGGTAACAAAGCTAAGATGACCAAATGTGCTCTCCCTTTGAACCAATACACTACTAGTTTAGAATCACCAAACACTTGTATATTCCTTATACCCTTGTCCCGTGCAAAATTTAAAATCACCCAAAGTGCTATCAATTATGCTCGGTTATTGGTGTCGATCCCAACTCTGAATTTTAAATGGAAAAAGTGAATAGAAGAAAAGTATAAAGCAATTCTAGCTCCACAACTACTTGATACCTCCTGGAAAGCGCCATCAAAGTAGCCCCAAGCTACTGACAAGTGGAAAGAAGGAGCTTTAAGAGGTGCAGGAAGAATTTACCTTATTATGGACTCATTGATAGATATTATTGGAATTGTTGTCCTTGGCAAATGCTTCTTATTTTTGGTTTATGGTCCCTGAAAGACTTGATTCTTAAATTACCTCAAACAAAAAAGGTATGAAATTTATTTATAGAACATTCAATTTCTTTGTTGATAGTATATACATTTGTAAGAATAATAATGAAAGACATATGTTGTTGTGTGTAGTCACATATTTTTGGGCTTACTTTTATACTTTATACTTTAATTGTGTGTAGTCTCATCTTTTTGCATATCCTACATTGAAGCAAACCACCCCAAATTTTGAGTTCCTTATTTCCTTCAATAGTGTTGTTTTAGGAGTAAGTATATATCATTAACATAGCCTTGTTTAGAAAACTAGTGAACATAATTACAATAGTGTAATTTTTGTAGATTTATTGAACATCCAGAGATACATGAAAGGAAAAAAACCTTTCGTTGATACTCTTAGAGTCAAACACTTTTGCATCTGATATGATTCAATTATTTGATCGATCCATTCAAATCGATATCAAATGATCTTTCGTTCCTCTCTCTTTCCATAGAAAAGAAGGGAAAGGTAGGGATGATTGGATTTAAAACTTGTTAGATTTTGGTATTATACTTTGTAAAGTGGATAAAATCCTCACTTGTTGGCATATGTAACTAGTATCAATCTCACCTTTTTAGAGTTTCACAATGAGTATGCTCCAAGGATTTTTGGCCCACATCTTGGCACAATTGTATTTTTCAATCGAGTAATGGCAATGAAATGTGTTAGCAAATAATTATCAAAAGGGTTTCTTTCACTAATCTGCAATCTCATGGGTGCACTAAGAAAATCCTTGTCTTATATCCAACCAATAAAATGGGCTATTGTTTCTACGGTAAAAAGTGAGTGTGTTGGCCAATTATCTTTTGGTAGCAAATAATCAAGGTACTTATAGAATATTTTTATTTTCCCTCCAAAGGAATCTTATGATGTTGATATAGGAATAATATTGTTACAGTATGAATGTCTATCATGACCAGTGATTGAATTAGTTCTCTTGGTATTCCTATCTATGAGTTTGTGAAAAAACTTTGTATCAATATTTATTGTGAAAAAAGCTAATAATGTAGTTAATATTTGGAAAATATCTAGATGATTTTCATGTACTTGTCTAATTCGAGACAACAACACGATGTTATTGAATGTGATATTGTTGAATTAATGGAGGCAACTTTTATCATGTACTATTTGACTTTTCATATTTTATATATACAATATTTATATACTTGTTGAGATTATATATGTTTGTACTTGATTTTATGCATATTATTGCTTAATACAAATCTAATTCACATGTACGACACTTTGTTTTATATATAGTATTGTTTAATGCAAGTTTACACATATATAATTTAATCTCATTGTAATTCACATGACATGTATGACATTTATTTTTATTTTTTAAGTATATATTTCTATATATTTGTTTCATTTATGTTGAATCAACATCAATATTGTATAGTGACATTATACAAATTCATTGCATTTGAAATTATTCACCTCATATAAATTTATATTGAATAATAATGATCCTATAAAATAACAACAATTAAAGATGCATTAAAATGATAAATACACTACAAAAAGATGGCAATTAATGACTCATTAACTATTAAATCTACTAAGAATTGACGACAATTAATGACTCATTAAACCAGTAAATATACTACAAATTTATGATAATCAATGATTCATTAAACTACAAATACACTACAAATTGACGTCAATTAATGACTCATTAAATGAGAAAATATACTAAAAATTAATAACAAATAATGACTAATTAAACTACTAAATATAATACAAATTGATGACAATTAATGACAAATTAAGCTACTAAATATACTATAGGTTGATGAATCATATCAAACAATAAATGGCTAACATAAATACATCTAAAATCTAGTCATGTTATAAAAAGCTGCAAATATAACACTATTGGTTGCCTCCCCATAAAGAGTAATTTATATACATGTTTTAGTTGCTTTTTCCATTTACAAATTTGTCATTTTGTACCAGCAACCATATGGTTTTGGAGGACACGAAGTGATTGGATGGTTGACCATTCTAGGTCTAGGCATTAAAAATTAGACCAAGGACATTTTGCAAAAGCTACTGCAAATATGTACTTGCATATTTCAAATATTATATTGAGTCAATACTTGATACAAGATGATGCAATACACATATTTATCAATGCATCTTTTTATGTACATGGCCTTACCTTTCCTTTTAATGGGCTTGAGTGATTTCCATGTTATGAGGGATTACGAGTAACATTTAAAATGGTATTTTCCCCTTAATACTTATCCCAAAAAAATTCTTTGGGTAAAAAATGGCTCGGTAAACATCTATGAAACAAGGATAACTTTGGTGGTACACATGTATAATTGAAACAATAATGAGTCACTTGTCACCTGATGAAGATTTACATATATGGTCACATATTGCACTGATGAAATTCCCAAATTTCAGATATTGCAAATTGTGTAGAAATTATGTTGCCTATGTTGCAGAAGCTAAGCTTTGCATGAAGAACCTAGGGTTTGTAGAGTCCTAAGGATAGTGTTGTAGCTCTTTGATATACCAAAGGGTTTCCAACAATAGTCTCTATCGAATATTTCACAGTACCAACTAAGGAGGATAGACCATACTCTTAGTCATACTACCTGATTCCTTGGTGCAAGAGAGTGATATCTCCAAGTGTTGTTTTCGATGTACTATAGAAATGTAGTGCCCCATTTGTTTTGACTTATTTGACAGATTGGACTTTATTATTTGAGGGAATTTTTGTTTACAAAATGACCCAGTTTATTGACTTGTGTTATGATGATAAACTTAGACTTTTGATTATTTTGATTGGTTTTTAAATTGAGATAATGGTAATTTTGAATCAATTTTATTTAAATGTTTATATGAAACACAGATAGATAAAATGTACATTGGTATGATGTAATTGACGTTATCAGTTCATATGATTATGATACCTTGAAATGGATATATTTGAGGTGCAACTATATTCAAATGCTACTAATGGTTTACCTAGTGTGATAGGGAAGTCATATGTGTACATTGACATAGGAGTCTATCAACATTGTATGGACTTCACTTTGAGTGAGGATATGATATGTGATTTATGATATGATTTAATTTATGATTATGAAGCAATTTGATACGTTTATTTAAGTGTGTGAAGGAACATAAAATATGTTTGCAAATCTATCCACAAATGGATAAATGAGGTTGTATGGAAGTGTACATATTATCAACAAGAAATGAAGAACAACGTTCATGTTTCCCCCTACTAGCACTCATTTTTCGGGGCCTAGGTTGAAAATCTTGTGACATTTTTACTTAATAGGTTGCATTGTCATGAGAGTAGGCAGTTGATTCAGTCACTCATGAGATTTAGCCAAAAGGCGCGCAATAAGGAGGCATCCTTATTCCTTAATGACCATTAGTTTTTCAACAAGGGTGACAACAATGGAGTTAACAAGGTCTCAACATCTTCACCATTTCCCCCATCTAGAAAGTTGGATGCTTGTAGGACACACATGAACATGGCACCCTTGGTACTTACTAGAAGGTAACTCTTGAAGGGCATAGAGAAACATGGCACTATTGGTATCGGTAAAAATGGTTGAGTATACATTAAAAGATGATAGACTAAGCATAGAAAATGATGGTTGATTTAGCATGTCCATTTTGATTAAGTTTGAGAAAGTTTAAATGCATAGTTGATTGATTTATTGAGCATATAGATTAGTGTATTTCATAATTAAGAGAAATAAAATAGTTCATTTAAAAATCATTTAATGATAAATACAATCTAAAATGTGCATGAAATGGAAAAGAGACAATTTTTAATTAACTAGAAATAAATTATTAGTGCACCCATGAATCAAGGAGAAGAACGAGGAACAAGGAATTCAAATTCAAATAGAAGTGTGGGAAAATAAAAGTGGGTTGTGATTTATTAAAGAGAATTAATGTAACACCTTGTTTTCCTCCATGATTGTAAGTATGATAAGACTCCATATAATGTGATTATGAAGCATGTAATTATGCTTTGATTAATGAAAACACATGACAACTAACTGAGAGGGAAGAGCCTTGAGTACTAGCCATGATATTACAAGTGGGAATTGATGAAGTGGATCAATATGGTGGATTTGAGGTGTTTCAGTGAAGAAAATAGAAATCTTGCTTAGCAAGCCAGCATATGCTTGCAAGAGATAAATAGACACCTGCCAGCGTACTGAACCTACATGGAGCCATGTGACCAGTTATGGTAATCGAGATTGGTGGTTGAAGCAATTATAACTGTTGATAGACCCGATTTCTTGAAGAGGAAAGGGTCAACTGAAAAAACCGACAGAAAGACATCCCTTAGATTGCCCCTTCAAAATTCAGATCCCTGGCTAGAGGTCACATTTGACAGAAGCCACAGGAATCCCAAGGATTGGGTAGAAGAAGAGGCCAAAGGTGGAAAAACATCACCCAGATGCAAAAGGAGGAGAAGGAGAGAAAAAAATATGTGATACACATAGTAGAAGGAAATAAGTAGAACGCAAGGAGAACAACTCACAACAATGAATGAGGAGACATGAGTAGAGATGACTCAAGGAGAATAACCTGAGAAAGAGCGAGTAAGTAGTAGACTCACAAAAAAATAGTGCAATGAATAGAGGTGTTCACTTGTGAAGATCTGAGTAATGGAAGAAATTGGAAAGTTGTTCTTGAAGAAAATATAAAGCTTGTCCAAAATATTAGTAGTCACACTGGAACATAGAAGACCTAGATCCAGACTGGAGCAACAATGGACTGCAATTTGGTATCTACTGGAAAGAAACTGGCATTGGTAAGGGGAGGTCGTCGAGGGGCTGCGAATCGGAGAAGGGACTATGTGTAGAGGAAATCTAGTTGGGAGGGTACCTGATAAACCCGTGGAAGTCCTAAGCTCAATGGAAAGAGGGAAACTTTTGATGTTGCCAGTGGAGGAAGGAGAGTAACCTTCCTGGATCATTGTAGATATGAGAACTAGTTGAATCAATCCCCTTGTGAGATCATGATTTGGAACGGGGGTGACATGATGTAGGAAGGCACTCTACAACATAGCCTAAGATTAGGAGGAAAGGCATCCTCTCTTAGTTATTTGGTTGTTGAAATTCACCGAACATATAAGTGTTTCAACTCGATATGTTGATGTAAATTTAGTAATATAAATATGTTGTTTAATGATTTAAAGGGGATATTTATGGTTTTTTCTCCCCTTGGTCAATCCGTTATACTCATGAACCCATGAGAGTAGTATGAGGGTAGAGTGTATTCCTGTGAAGACTGCAAGTATTTGAATGGAAATCTTGCAAGATATGAAGAAAATATTCACCCCGAAACTAATAGAGAAGATGCCTTAGTATATGAGGAGGGTCCCTGTGTGGATTCATAGGGCCTCTATTCTATGAAACCCCTACTCTTGAGAGGAAAATTTATAGGATATGGACACAATCTTCATTTGGGAAGTGATAGGAGTGCCTAGGTTTTGGGAATCCTTGTGTGGGTTAAGGAACCTTAAGTCTTGTGAAAACCTCCCATCTTAGATGCAAATCTTGCAGGACATGCAAATATTCATCCAAGTTCCGAATGGAATGCCTTAGTCGGTTTTAACTTGGATTCCCAAGCTATTGAAGGTATGGTAGAATATTAGAGAAGACCCAAGAAGAATTATGAATTGGTTAAGTCCTAATTCAAACTAATACCGTGAATAAAACTAGTGTTTTAAGCTAGAAGGATTTGTAGCCATTGGATCGACATAGCAAGAATATCATGACCATTGACCGGAGGACGAGATCATCAAAATGGCCTAGTACAAAGTTATGTTGGGACTCCAATGAGGAGAGGTCTAAGTCAATGACACTCATTGATGTTTCAGAGAGTAGTATCTGTGAGTCCTAGACCGTTGATGTGAGTAGTGAATCTATCAGAAGGAAGGTTTTCGGAAGCCTGGATGGAAATATTGCGAAGGAATCTGAAGATAAGGGATTTTGAGGACCGTTAATCTGTTGGGATATGCCTTGTGGGATCTCATCCATCAGATCTTGTGTGAATTAATCTGAATAGAGTGTCCTTAGAAATTTAAATGACATGTAATTGTAACCTCTGAGTAAACCACGACCGACATATGACGTGAATGAGGATTGTTCGATTTGTCGTAGTGTGTGTTTTTGGAGTGAGATGGTCCGAGTGGTACGTGATACCATAATGGAGGCACTCTGATGGGGAGGGACTCTGAGAACGAAGGAGGACCGTAGATTGGTGTGTGGGTGAGATTTAAGCTCAACCATAGATTTTGTGAGTTCCATTTGTTAGCGTTGAGAATGGGCGTTGAAATTGAAGGTAATCATCGAGTAAGTAGAGGTGTCGATGAAATCGGAGCCATTGTGACCCCAAGTCTGAGGACCATTGGATCCCTAAGGATGATCTGTCAAAATGATGTTGTTAGGGAGGATGTCAACTTGGATTGAGCATTTTGATGGGAATAAGTCAGAATAGTTATAGATCGTTGATCTAATGGTGAGGAGTAATTATGACCATCCAATTGAGGGCGTTTAAGTTCCTGGTCACCTTAGTAAAATCCGGGGATAACTTTTCTGTAAATTTGTAAGAGTTAATATAGTATGAGTTAATTTGTAAGAGTTAATATGTTGTGATAAGAGAAGTCTTCACTCAAACAATTGATGAATTCAAATACTTACCTTGAGAAAAGAAAGGAAAAATGACATCCCATGAGCATAAGTGATGATTAGGGGGTTGGGTGTGTTACAATTAATGATCTGAAATGAATCCTTACAAAAATTTGTAATAAACACCTAATTGATTTACCTTTTTTAAATTTTGTAAACATGTCTTTATTTTATTTTATTTTGTCCTTTTGGAAAAATTGGAAGGGGAAATAAACCATTGTGATGGTTGGCATTCCAAAGGCATCCCATTAAAATAAATTAAGGTTGTAGTGAAGAAGGGGGATGCAAGGAGAACTAGAGGAAGACAATAGTAGGAATGAAAGATTGAAGAAGGAAACTTGCTTCAAGATCAAAAAATGAAAGAGTTAAGGAGCATGTCCACAAGGAGTGAAGGTGCCTCTAAGCCTTGGCCATCTATGATTTTTTTATTCTCTGAGAGTAACAATACACCTCTATGTATAGCTCACCCCTTTGTATTTATATCCCGAGCTTAATAAAATGCCCATTAAATGTCAAAATATGTGTGTAGTTGTTTCAATTTTTTGGTTCTAGTGTGGGTTCATTAATTTCTTATGTGTTTGAACACTCTTTGCTATGGATGTTTTGGTTTTGTTTACTAATCATTGCATTGTTGTATGAGAACTACAAAAATCTCCATCATGTAGCACAACATAGACACCTTGCTCTATTAGCCGGGTTGGTCTCAATATGATTCTCTTTTTCATCCATGGATATGGCAGTTTTTTCGGTTCTACCCATTTTTGTTATTCCACTAAGTAAACAAACACATTGGTTTTGGCTCTCGTTTCAACTTTCAACGCCATCAATGATTGATCTTCCAATGTCCAAAAGTGTTTGGAAGCCATGAATGCATTTCAATACCATGATATCATCTCAGAGAAGCTAAGAGGGGCTTCCATGGCGCTTTTAGATTTGGGTTGTCTCACCTTCATGCAATCCATTCCTGGTGTGTCAGACCTAATGCATTTCCTAGTGGAACTTGGCACTATAAAGACCCAACCTAGGGAAAATTGATGGAATAGTCATCCTTCTTGCTTCTTTTCAACTTTGCTTAATTTTTTTGAGAGCGTTGTAAGGGATCTTTCTAGAGCCAACTACATTTATTTATGCTCCTAGAATGAGGAATGGCCCTAACCTTTTAGAAACGTGGTTGAGTTCTCATCATCAACAATGATGCTAACTATGAAATTCCTAGACGAAATCGAAAGAAAGCCATGGATTGTTTGGATATGATACATGGTTTCGATGTGAAGCATCGATAAGGCTAGTATAGTTTGGATATTATGTACTAGCGTTGATCTAGTGTTGGTTTGAAAAAGGGAATGGAAAATTTACGCTAAGTTCTTGGTACATATATATCCATGAGTTTTTTAGGCTTCTTGTTAATTATCTATTTGAATAAGCATTGGAAATGTAGTAAATAGATTTCTGTCAATTTGTCAATGCAACAAACCAATGAAGTTTTGAAGCAAAATTAAAGCAAGTTAACTGGATCAATTGATGAGCATTGGATTTGGAAACACAATTAGCAGACCAAGCTCAAACACCCATCTCAAAAACAGAGTTTACAGAGAAGTACTTGTTTATTTCCATAAAAGATCCATGTTGGTGAATTATGTGGACTCTTATTCCCTCAATTATGAATCATCATTGCCAAGCCTACATAGAAGCAAAGGAACACCAATGGCAGGGGGTCCTCATGAGAACATGACAACGAAGACTTGGATGTCAGATTTACTTAACCAAAGTAGAGCATTGTTGCACTAACAAAGATGGTAACACAACTGCTAGTAATGATGGGTAAGGAGGCCAACCCCATGATGGAGTCAAGCCTAGTAAACTCACCTTTAAAGACCCTTCCTCAAGAGACCTTTGGTGACTTTGAGAAGCACACTAGAGGCATCAATATCAAGCTCATGAGGAAAATGGACTATGATGGCCAAGGGCTAGGAAAGAAATGCCAAGGGAATTCAATCCCCATTGTAGCTCAACAAAGGCCCAAGCATGAAGGCCTAGGATTCATTGGGAAAGAAGCTATCACAAGTGCAACTCAAACCACCTTTGTCAAGGAAAGAGGAACCAAAAAAGAAGCCAATCCCATCGAGGAGAAAGCAGTTGAAAAATGAGCATGCAATAAGCCACTCAAGTATTCTTGTATAGGCTTGAAAGAGGGTTGTGAAGAGATGATTCCACCATATAGTTTTGCTCCAAATATTTGGGGACCAAGAAACCAAGCTGGAAAGCATCATCACAAACTGAAAAGGTATGGCATAGTTTGTTTTTGTTGCAAGAAACAAGGTCATAAGGCTAACAATTGTTGGCACTCCAGAAGGTCAAGCAACCCATGCAGGAAATATTTCCAGTACTGTAGATTGACTATACATTGGGAGGCCAAATATTGGAGGTTTCACCTAGAACTCCATCCCAAAAACCAAGCAACCAAGAATAAAACTTGGAGAGTCAAGGTCAAGGGAAAAGAGGAGTTGCTTATACTTGCATCCCAAGGAGTAATGGTTTTCCAACGACCTATTGTAGCAAGGAATATCATCTCTAGCCATGAGATGGACAACACAGTTATGGAAAAGACAACCCCTATTCAACTCTTATCTTCCCTCCTACAACAAAGGCACCCTTTCTTGGATATATGTTGGAGTCTCCTTGATGATCAGAGAAGAAGAATATGGAAGGGAGTTGAAGCTTTTGGGGACCAAAAGCCTACAAATGGGGAGTTGTGATCCAAATTGTATCCTCGCCAAAATTTGTAATAACCACCTAGTTGCTTTACCTTTTGTAAATTTTGTAAGCATATCTTCTTCTTTTTTTGACTTTTTGGAAAAATTGGAAGGCGAAACAAACCATTGTGATGGTCGGCCTTCCAAAGGAATCCCATTAAAAGAAATGAAGGTTGTAATGAATAGGGGGGATGTAAGGAGGACTAGGGGAAGACAATAGAAAAATTGAAAGCTTAAAGAAGGCAACCTGCTTGAAGATCGGTGGATGAAGGAGTTAAGGAGCCTTTCCATGATGAGTGAAGGTGCCATTGAGCCATGGCCATTTGCAATTTTTTTTATTGTCCAAGAGTAACAATACACGTCTATGTACAACTCACCCCTCTGTATTTATCTTTTGAGTTGACTAAAATTCCCATTAAATGTGGAATATGATTATAGTTGTTTCAATTTTGTGGCTCTAGTGTGGGTTCATTAATTTCTTATGTCTTCAAACACTCTATGCTATGGGTATTTTGGTTTTATTTATGAATTACTCCATTGTTGTATGAGAGCGACAACAATCCCCATCCTGTAACATAGCATCGACACCTTTCTATGTTCGTTGGGTTGTTCTCGGCATGATTCTCTTTTTCATCCATGGATATGGTGGTATTTTTAGTTCTACCCATTTATGTTATTCCACTAAGTAAACAAACACATTAATTTTGGCTCTCATTTCACCTTTCGGCTCCATCGGTGATTGATCTTCCAATGTTCATAAGTGTTTGGAATTCATGAACACATTTCAGTCCCCTGATCTCATCTCAGAGAAGCTAAGAGGGGCTACCATGGGTTTTTTAGAGATGGGTTGTCTCACCTTCATGCAATCCATTCTTGGTGTGTTGGGCTTGATACATTTCCCAGTAGAACTTGGCACAATAAAGACCCAACCCAGGGAAAAATTGATGGAATAGACATCCTTCTTGCTTCTTTTCAGCTCTGTCGAGATCTTTTGAGAGTGTTGTAAGGGATATTTCTAGAGCCAACTACATTTCATTATGCTCCCGGAATGGGGAATGGCCCTAACCTATTAGAAACACAGTTGAATTCTTATCATCAACGATGACGTCGACTACAAAATTCTTGGACAAAATCGGAAGAAGGCCCAGGATTGTTTAGATATGATACATGGTTTTGATGTGAAGCATCAATAGGGAAAGTATAGTTCAGATATTATGCACTGGCGTTGATCTAGTGTTGGTTTCAAAAAGGGATTGGAAAATTTTACACTGAGCTCTTGGTATGTTTGTATCCATGAGTTTTTTAGGCTTCTTGTTAATTATCTGTTTGAATGAGTGTTAGAACTGTAGTAAATAAAGTTCCATCAATTTGTCAATGCAATAGACCAATGAAGCTTTGAAGCCAAATTAAAGCAAGTTCACTTGATCAATTGATGAGTATTGGTTTTGGCAACACAATTAGCAGACCAAGCTCAAACCCCCATCTCAGAAACAAAGTTTATAGAGAAGCACTTGTTTATTTCCACAAAAGATCCGTGTTGGTGAATTGTGTGGATTCTCAATCCCTCATTTACAGACCAATTAATAAATAACTAAAGTAGTGACTACATGTAGACCCACTCAAATAGGAAATGAGGAGGAGATCAATGGAACATCTATGAGTAAAAATAAGAAGTGTAGTGGTTAAGTGTAGATTAATCATTATTTTATATTTTTAAATAAGGAATTACTTGTGCACTTGAGCATGCCAGTGACATATGGGTGGTTGAATAATATGTAATTACTAAAATAAGAAATTACATTTTTGCATGAGATGGACAAGTGGCTTGAACACAAAGCCTATAAAATGGAGGCTTGAGCTAGAGAATGGATACTTTTTGCACCCTAATGTTAGATGGTTGTCGTAATACTTAATTTTCTATTGGTGATTGTTGAAGAGTTTGGTTTATTGAAGAATGTTTAAGAGTTGGAGACCTCCCCTCAAGTTTGAAGCTTCACTCTTCCCTCATTTTGCTATATTGTTACATTTTATACAACCCCATTGTAGCTTCGGGGTCCTTGGGGAATGAAAGTACCCATTGGAGTTGGTTGGGTGGTCATCTGGTGGACTATTCAATGACCAACAAGCCGACAGAGGCAAGATTCAGGTTCATATTCCAAGTGGGTAAGCAAACAATTTATTTACAACATTTTTTTGACTCTATTTTGAATAAGAATCACTGTGATTTTAAAGGAAGTCTTGGTTTTATTAAGTGTTGAAAAGAGTTTTTTTTGTTGTATATTCGTTTATATTTTATATATTCATTATGTATAAAATCCAAGCATTTCTTATGATGATTTTATGAATGGTTCATTTTATGTCTATGTTCATAGAGGCCGCCGAATTAATTCATTTCTTGTGTCTGGTTTATACCGTATTGATTATTGTGTATACATTTACAACCATTTCAAAAGGTATATATATGATGGCTCAAAGATAGAGCCCGCATACATATAATTATATAAACCACCAAATCGGTTTCATGTGTACATGTTTGCATATGCTTGCTTATATTCGTATTTACATAGATCGTTGATTTGAGTTATGGTATATATATGGTTGCAATTATATATATATATATATATATATATATATATATATATATATATATATTATCAATTTAATTGTATGTGTTGTATGATTTGTTTATTAAAATAAATA
>JZKD02S0231237.1:279305-291231 GCA_000966675.3 Picea glauca
CCCTACTATAAAAGAGTATTTAAGGGGGGTAGGTGTGTTACAAAAACCCTAGGAGGTTAAAGCACATGTTATTTTTCTTTCCTTAACAATTTTTCACCTACTAGATTATGCTAGAAACCCTAATTTCTTGAAACTTTGTGCTAAGGGCCTTGCCATTGCAACACCCTAGCATCATTTGCTTCATCTATCTGTCATCTACTTCATCCTTGAGATAAAGAAGGAGGAAAACCGCTAGGGCCTAGGGTTTCCTACTTCCTAGTGGCCATTTCCCCCCTAGGGTTTAGTGATTGAAGCCTTGGGTTACCAACACTTCAATCATTGATATTCTTGTATTTAGATCTAATATTATCATTTGTTCCTTCAAGTTTTCCCCTGCTAAAAGAGACTCCATTAACCCTAAAAGCACTAATCTAAGCCTTGCACTTGATTGATTGATGAACACAACTCTCAAAGCTTTTACCTCAATCTATCTACTAACTTCTCCTAACCCTAGAATAGACTAATTTACTAACCTACTTGATGTTGTTATAAAATTAATCTACAACCATTTATTGCAACAATAAAAGCACTTAAAAGTAATTGTAAAGTTGATTTATACACTGCCTAATTAGCTTTTGACAAATGTTGATACTTTGCTATTATTGAAGTCATTATTTTGGTCATTGTGAAGCTCTTTTAAGGCATTTATTATGAAGCTATTATCTTATAAACATTGTTGTTATAAAATTTTGTTTGCTTCATCATACATCAACTATTTCTTTTATGAAAAGTCCATGGTTTTATGAAGTACTAACATCAAATTCTATTTGCAAAGGATATCATTTTCTTGTTTCTTTGTTCTGGGCAGGTACATCTAAGAATTTCATTACTTCATTGGTTAAAACCTTGGGACTTTCTGATCAGTGTGACTTGTGAGAGGGGATACCTTTATAGCCACTTGAACCTTTTGCTCTCTCAAACCCCTAGTTCATCGGGGACGTCTCCCCTGGGCCATCAACCCTAAATAGAAAGAGGTATCATGTTGAGGTGACACTGATATGATAACCTCTCGTTACGCCAATTTTCCTCCCTTAGCCTTTCCCTTTGGGACAAGTACAAATTGTGCGATAAAAAAGCTATAACATGTAATGTCCTATTTCAAAGAAGTGCTACAATGTCCAATTCCAATGCCAATATTTTTGAAGACAAGTGTTGTGCCCTAATCATTCTTGAATTATGGCAATACATTGCAACTAATTCAAACTTTGTCCTTCTTTTAATGGTGGTCAATTCTTAATATTTCTCTTTAGAATAAGTGGATTTACAAATGTAGATGCTTGTGGTGTAGGGTATCTTTGATATGGGTCTAATCTAGGGAAAATGATGTCGTCTTGTGTAGGTATAGAGCTCCAATGATTCAAGCTAGTTGGATGCATATTTAATATCATGAATGCATTGACAAAAAAAGGTGTAGAATATCTTTGATAAGGGTCTAAGCTTGGGAAAATGATGTTGTCTTGTGTAGGCATAGAGCTTCAATGATTCAAGCTAGTTGAATGCATATTTGACAACGGTCTATGGAAAAGAAGGCGATGGGGGGCAATTTGACGAGAATAGTCTCATGGGTGGTGGCATATTTCCAAAACCAATGGTATTTATCAACTAATCTTGTATAAAATCCTTTTTTGAGTTGTCACCCCCTCAAATAACATCATTAGCATAATTAGAAAACAAGCAATAGGGTGAGTTCCTTCTAACAAGAGATCCCAAACACCAAATCTAATTTCCTACCTAGTGTTGGGAGCAAAACACATGAAAAATCTAACCGCATTTAGCGTCACAAGTTTACAATTGGGAAAGTGTCATAATAGAATCAATGCTGAAATTTTATATTCAATTTGAACATTTTTACCTTCTTTGAACGTTTTTTTATGTCATTGTGGAGGGGAAACTATCAACATTGAGGTGGCATAAAATTTTCAACCCATAAATTTTAAAGGTTAGAAAACTACTTAGTTTTCATTTTCTCCTTATAGAAGTACCTTATGAACCAACTCTTTCTTTATATATATGGGCTCTGCCTCTGCTATCTTCTATCTCTGCCTCTGCTATCTCGATGTGTGCCGTGAGATCTTCAAGTTGAGAACATAGGCCATCACTTTCATCTTCCACGTGTTGCATATGTCATCTTTGATTTCCAAAGAGCTCCAACATATTCAACACTTGAGATGATAGTCCTTGCACTTTAATATGAAGGGATTCTACTTGCAAATTGCTCACCTCCTCTTCCAATGCTTAAGAGCGTTCTCCAATTATTCGGTTTGTTGGCAGACATCCTGAGGCGAGGCCATCACCAACTCAAATTGAAGGGGAGTGGGAATGCATCTAGCTAGAAAAATAGTATCCACGATTTGACATGCCAGTAAACAAGATTTAGTAAGAGATGACTATGGAATTGGGAAGTAATTCAAGGTTCCATTCAAAATCAAAGTCCCCCCTTTTTTGGAGCTTGCCACATTAGCCAAGGAGTTTGCTTCTGAATTATTCACCCTTCGAACACGTTTGAATTCAATTTGTGAGAAGCAATCCATTTCAATGAAAATTCTCTGATATATTGAGTGGAGCTTGATGGAGCTTGATGTTGGAGGGTTTTTTTTTTTTTTTTCTTACTAGGTTAATTTTTTTTTCTTACTAGGTTAATTGTTGTCTTTGAGTCCCCAATGACCATTAATTGACTGATCCCTTGTTGATATGCCAAGATCAAACCTTTGAGAAGTGTGTATGCTTCTCCCTGATTATTAGAGGCTATGCCCAAGCTCTAGGCGAAATAAGTCTTATTGATTCCTCCACGACCATGGATAACCCCTCCCGAACCTACCTCCTATAGATGGCATTATAATTAAGAATGTATTATTTATTATTATTATTACTATTAATTTATTTTTTCCAAGATCCATGTATCTTTCTTTTTGCTTTTATTCTTAGTAGATGGTTTGTAGTATCTCACGTTGCTTGTGAGGATTGGTCAAGTGCAATATATAAGCCCCGACATACCAAGATCCTTATGTCAATGATGGCATCCGCAAAGGTAGTTACACTCTACTAACATAATGATGATTGATTAGTTACAAGGTGATATGTGTGTGTGTGGCATCTTGGAATAAATTTTATGTGTGTAGGTGAATAATAACAAAAATAATGACACTCTTGTAGACTAAGCAGTCAAATCACTATGCAAAGGGGATTGTCCCACAAACAACATGGTCTCATACATCTATCTAGCATTTGACTGGACATGACCTTAGATTAGATTATTATTATTATTGTCATCATCTTGTGGCATCTTGGAATAGCTTTTACAACTATAAAATCTCCTTCCCTCTTATCCCACATTTGTTGTAGGGATTGGTCTAAGAAAACCTATAATCCCCAATATTATAACCCCTATTCCATTAGGGGCATCATCTATAGAGGTTGTGGCAACCCCACAAACATATTGCAAGTTAATTAGTTGAGAGGTGATTACACTTGTTTGTTCGAACTTCCCATCCATCCTATATGTATATATGTGTGAAGAATAACAATTTAATTGGTTGTGAGGTGAACATGCATGTTTGCTCCACATTCCCTCACTACTTTATGTGACTTATGTTATACATTAAGAAATAATTTTAAAAACCAAATTTTACTTTTACTTATATGTGTTGTCTTTGATTTAACTTATGAGAAAATTACATATAATACCATAACATTATGTTAATGATATTATGATTATTATATTAATTATGTTATGATTATTAAGAAATAAAGCATCAACCAAAAGTTTTTTTTAATGAACCTTCATCACTTCTCACTTATATTAATTATTTTTATGGACCTTCATCACTTCTCTCTTATTAGTCCATGCTCTTCGGGCTGTAAGGACTATTAGTAACCAGTTTTTCAATCCTCCATTAATCTTTTAATGTATATCCACCATTTAAACCAAAATTTTGAAACAATCATACAATTTTTCAACTCAAATTTTATTTTTAAGCCTAAGTTTTTACTTTGAGACCTTATTTGGCCTCATATCGAGGCAAGGGTGAAATATTTGGTTTCAAACTTATCAATTCAAGCTTGCATTAAGGTGCATTATGTTATACATCATTTCAAGTGAATTAATGCTAGCTTTGACGTTAGCATTACTTCATAAACATTTAATGTTTATTCCTCTTTTGTTATCACATCCTAGGTAATTTAGGAATAACTTTATATTGTGTTGCGGTGTACAACTATGTTGCCGTGTCCAAATGTTGTAGATGAGCGCTCTCCAGCTATAGCTTGCATGTTGGATCAACTTCTATTTCTTCCAACAGACCGAAAGTGTGAGGCCATGGAGGCTATCAAAGCTATGTTACCACCAACGTGAGGCCATCGAGCCTGTCAAAGCTATGTTACAAAGCTACGTTACCACCAACTTATTTTGCACTAATTAACCTATGCTATGTGCAACTAAGTCTTTTGCACTCCAACTAGTTCTTTGTGCTTTGCTTTTACTTGCAACTTTGACATTTCTACCTGCAAGAATGAAAAGAGCATGAAATTTCTACTGCAAGATTGAAAAGAGCATGAAATGTGTGATTTTTTTTATATGTAGGTTGTTTCATAATTTCCATATTTATATGTAGGGTGTTTCATAATTTCCATTAAATTCTTTTTATATGCTTACTTTTTATGTGCTCACTCTTTGATAGCTTTCATTGTTTGATAGTTTTCTTTAAAACGAATTAGAATTGATGTTTGATAGCTTTCATTTAAACGAATCGGAGTTGATCTATTATTTCTTTATACAAGAGTCTTCATATTTTCTTTTACAGAAACTTTGCAAGTAAGCATACCTTTTATACATTTGTTTCATATAAAATCATATGAAAGTTGCTAACTCAACATTGTGGATTTGATTTGAATTGTGCTTTGTTTTTACCTGCAACATTGAAATTTCTACCTGCAAGATTGAAAAGAGCAAAGTTGTGTGAACTTGTGAATTTATTTAAATGTAGATTGTTTCATAATTTCAACTAAATTCATTTTATATGCTCACCATTTGATAGCTTTCATTAAAACAAATAAGAGTTGATGTTTGATAGTTTTCATTAAAATGAATAAGAGTTCATCTCTTTTACAGAAACTCTGCAAGTAAGCATACATTTTATACATATGTTTTGTATAAGGTCATATGAAAGATGCTAGGTCTGCATCATGCATCATGGATTTGATTCGAATAAGCCGGATTGTCAGCCTCCATGTAAAATTGAAGTGTAGCGGTATCTGTTTTAAAACAGAATTGAGATTTCCATCCATTGTTCCTTGAAGGTGCCAAATTCTGCGTACAACCCGACATTTGAATAAAATCCACCGTGAGACTGAGGATTAGTATCATAATTATTCCATCTATGTGTTATAAAAACCAGAAACTAAACCCAATGTTGAGTAAACAATGCAATTAACCTAGTTCGCAGACGAAGGCAAAAACATTTAATTGTGATTAACCTAGTTCACTCCGACGATATTAAACTTCTAAATTTATTCAAATTTGGCGTTCTAGATATCTCATCATTCACAAATTTCATCCACTATTGTGCGCCTCTATACAAGCCGATTCACATTTCTACAATATCATGAAATTTGAAAAACTAGAGGTACATTTATGCTTTTCTTAGCAACGAATAGGCATAGTTACACGATTCAGTCCTTTACGACAAATAATTTTTCTTTAATCTCTAAATATTGTCAAATTTAAGTACGTTTCATATTCTTTCCTCCAAAATTCATCGTATCTATGCACATTGCCTCTTATTTTCTGAAATTTTCTTGAAGTTTTCAGATTCTTGGAAGAATTGTTGTTGCAATATCCTTTTCTAAAATTCTGTAAAGTTCTTTGAAATTTGTTCGAATTAGGTCTTACATCATGCAAATTAGCTCAAATATCTGCAAATCGCTTTCCATTGCCCTCAAATTTATCAAATTCGTGCACATTTTGTCGAGCTTTTGCAAATTAAAATAAAATATGTGCAAACCTTGCAGAGATTACCGATTTCTTCGCCTTTCAGAAATATATAGTAAAATGTTGTGAAAATTTGTTCATATGGCCGCGTTGTGAAGTTCTAAAACTGAAGCAGACAAATTTGGAGAATTGAACTAGGTGCGGGGAGCCCCAACATAGCTTACACACTTTGCTAGTAGCCATGCACTTTTCTCTATTTTCTTCACAGTTTCTGGTGGAGAAACTATAATTGGACCCTCTTCAATAATCTGTACATCACACATAACTGAAATAATTAACAAAACCTATGTAATATACTTGTCCATGAGATTAACCACCCTCTTCATCCTGGGATTTGCGGTGCCAATGGACAATTTAGACACGGGAACCATCACCCGATCCATGAGAAAAATATGCACATATCTGAGAAAAAGATTGACATCATAGAGGAAACCCATCCCCTCGGGTGTAGGAATGAGTATGTTATCCAATGTAGCATGGTCCAACTATGATCCATAAATGTCGTCAAGTTGTTTACTAGAGAATTTAGTTCTTCAATGCATTTATCAATTCCTATCAACTCCAAAAGCGCAATCCCTTTAGAAAATCCCCAGCCCGCCTCACCAAGTTCCCTTCTTGGATATATTTTGGATCTCTTATGTAACTCCAAAAGTGAAATCCATTGAGAAAATCCCTAGTCCTCCTAACCATGTTCCCTTCTTGGAGATATTTTGGATCTCTTCTGTCATCTATAGATACTCGGCCACGCAACGAGGCTTGCATATGTTGGTGGACGTGATCTCAGATTTGTCGATCCCATTGTAGTTGAACCTTCCCGCCATCTCAAATTCCTTGGACCCTCCTGGTAAATCATGAAGTATTACTTTGTATGACTTCACCCTGCCTGATGAAAAACTCCTAGCAACTATGGTTGTGGCCTACTGCATGCATGCCATATAGTTGCACAATGACCTAATGCTAGAGACTCCTAACTTCCATGGTCGCTTCCCAAAGCATGCCTGCCAGGTAAATATCATATAATAATCAATTTTTAAATATAATATGGAATAATTATTGAAACTTGTGAACCTATCTGCTTGGTATGGAGAAATGAAACTTGTTCTAGCATAGAAAATGACTTGATTTGATCCGAGGATTTTGGTAAATCCCAAAAAATTAAATAAAGGGTTTGTTCATAAAGTTATTCTCACGTGGTTTGTTCGAGCATGAAGAGTGACTTGATTTGATATTTAGTTAAATCCAAAAAAAATTAATAAAGGGAAATGCTGAAATGTTCAAGCACCTCTTCAAAATAGTTTTTCAATCGATATTTGAAGTTAGCATTAAATTATGATATTTGAAGTTGGCGACTAGTCATGTAAATGATGAAAGAATGTTTTCAACTAAATCTGGTTAACGTGACACAGTGAAAGGAAAAATAATGGTAGTATCGTCTGTATACACAATGGATCCCAAATTTCGTATTCCTGGGTACAAGAAGTAGACTATTGGGACTACAAAAAATTATGCACTCTTCCAAGTAACGAGATTGTGAGCAAACTAAACATCACATGTAATTATTGGCCCGAAACGCTTGAATTTTTTGAACATGTTTGTATGCATATAAAATTCACTAACACTAGATCCCAATGACGTTGTCTTGTTGATATTAATATGAGAAGATCTCCTTCATTTATTATTCTTCAATATGCACTCTTCCAAGTAACGAGATTGTGAACAAACTAAACATCACAGGTAATTATTAGCCCAAAACGCTTGAATTTTTTTAACATGTTTGGATGCACATAAAATTCACTAACACTAGATCCCAACGATGTTGTATTGTTGATATTAATATGAGAAGAATGTTGTTCCTTTACTCTTTCCATTGCATCATGCTACTTAGAATTTGGATAAAAAATAATCAGTGGGGCTATGCTCACAATCTCTATTATTCAATGAAGGCAGATTACATCATTATATAGGAATTGGTTCTACTTAGGCAGTTACAACAAATCACTGAAAATTAAGATCTACTATAAATACTGGTAGAGTTCATCTACGCAACTATCTCTTGCTCCATTATTTCCAGGTCTCCCCCTTAATGGAGAATGGATTGACTTCTACACCTAACATCTCCCTAAACAACTCAAACTTAATCTTTCCAAGAGGCTTAGTGAAAATATCAACAGTATTTTCAAGTATTACAATACATAATACCTATTTCATTTGACTGCAACTTTTCTCTAACAAAATGAAACTGAGTATCAACATGCTTTGTCTTTGCATGATAAATCAGATTATTCTCCATCTTGATTGAACTTTGATTATCACATTTGATCATTGTAGGTTCCTTTTGTTCTTCTCCAACATCTTGAAGAAGTCTTCTCAACCAAACAACTTCACAAGTTGTTGCACACACGGCTTTATATTCTGCTTTAGTAGAAGACAAAGATACAGTAGGATGTTTTCTACTTCTCCATGAAACAACCCCGGATCCAATGCCAAACACATATCTAGTGGTTGATCTTCGATCATCCGGATTTCCAGCCCAATCAGAATCTGAATAACTTGTCAACTCAACATCAGATACATCAGTGTATTTAATACCATAATCAAGTGTTACTTTTAGATACTTGAGTACCACCTTTGCTGCATTCCAATGGATTTCTTGAGGTTTCGCCAAAAAATAACTTAACAAACTCACAGAGTATGAAATATCAGGTCTGGTTGTGGTGAGATAATTCAAACTACCCACCATCTGTCTATACATAGTTCCATTCACCTCCTTCGAACCATCATCACAAAAAAGTTTCGCATTCTGCTGCATGGGAACAGTAGAAGATTTACACTGATCCATTTTAAATATCTTAAGTACTTCTCTGACATACTTACTCTGACAAACAAAAGTTTGGCCTACATTTATCCAAACTTCAAGACCTAGGCAATAATGTAACCCACCGAGATCTTTCATTTCAAAAACTTGTGACAATTGCTCCTTGATTTCATCAATTAATTTCCCTGCATTTCCTGTAATTATCAAATCATCAACATATAAGGAAATCAATACTATATACTCCTGCTCATCAAATTTGGTATACATATTTGGATCACTTTTGCTCCTCATAAAACCCTGTTGAAGAAAGAAATAGTCTATCTTCTCATACCACAACCTAGGTGCTTGTTTTAGTCCATACAATGCTTTCTTTAACTTACACACTAAGTGTTCTTGCCCATGTTCCACAAACCCTTCACGTTGAGTAATGTAAACCTCCTCCTTTAACTCACCATTCAAAAATGAAGATTTAACATCTAATTGGTGTAGCTTCCAATGATACTTCGTAGCTAAAGCAATTAACAATATGATAGTATTCAATTTAGCTATTGGTGCAAATGTTTCAGCATAATCAATATCTTATGTTTGTGAATACCCCTTTGCCACCAGTTTAGCCTTATATTTATCTATACTACCATCTGATTTAAACTTGGTTTTGTATATCCATTTGTATCCAATAGGCTTTTTATGTTTAAGAAATTCAGTCAATTCCCAAGTATTATTTTTCATTATAGATTCATATTTTTCCTCCATTGCATTTCTCCATTCATCACGTTCATTGGCTTCATAAAAAATCATGGGTTCTATGGCATTTGAAATGCTACTCATTAGGGCATAGTCTCTATACGTATCAGGGAGCCAAACTTGTCGTGAAGATCTTCTCAACTGATTATTTTCCTCCCCACTTTGTGAAGATCTGTTTTCACCACTAGGTGAACTCTGACTGGTTGAAGTGTCCATGTCACTGTCATTGATTCCTTCTTGTTGCTGCTACTGTCGCTGCGATTTTGGCTGTTGTTGTGATGGTTGATGTTGCTCTTCTTTAACTCCTTCATCAAGAAGTCTATGCCATTCTTCATGACTGTTGTCGTCATGATTTATTGCTTCCTGCTCATGGAAAAGTACATCTCTACTCGCAAATATTTTGTGAGTAGATGGATCAAACAGTTTGTATGCTTTGAATTCAGAACAATACCCTATGAAAATACATTTAATGGATTTAGCATCCAATTTATTTAGATTCTCCTTTGGAATATGTGCAAAATCCTTACACCCAAATACTTTCAAATTATGAACTGCAGGTTTGGAACCATACAAAGCTTCGAAAGGAGTAATATTATCAAGACACCTTGTTGGAATTCTGTTCTTTAAGTAAACCGCAGTATTTAAGGCTTCAGCCCAAAATGTATTCGAGAGATTCTTACCTTTCATCATACTGCGTGCACACTCTACCATAGTTATGTTTTTCCTTTCAGCCACTCCATTCTGCTTTGGAGTGTGGGGTACTATAAACTGCTATACTATTCCATGATCTTTGCAATATTTGATGAAGTCTCCTGATTTATATTCTCCCCCTTGATCTGAATGGAAGATTTTGATGGATTTTCCTGTCTGCTTTTCCACCATGGTTCTGAATTCATTAAAGTACTCGAAAACATCACTTTTTCTTCTAAGGAAATAAACCCATGTGTATCTCGTGCAATCATCAATAAATAACAGAAAGTAAAATGCACCTCCTAAAGACCTAGTCTACATAGGCCTGCAAACATCAGTATGCACAAGATCTAACACATCTCTCTTTTTCTTATCAGGATTGGAGGGGAATTCATCTCTGTGCATCTTTCCTAATGCACATCCATCACAAGCAACATTCTCATTCTTTAACATGGGAAGTCTTTCAACCATATTCTTTTTATGTAATAACAATAAATCAGGATGATTGATGTGTCCATACCTTTGATGCCAAAGACTCTCTGTTGGCATAGTTGTAGAAGTTAGGGCGTGATGTTCTTTTCTGGTAACATCAAGCTTGTAGAGTCCTCTTTCTCTGACTCTCGTTGCAACAGTTCTGTATTGGTCCAGCATATCCTTCACTATGCAATAATTCTTGAAGAATTCAACCTTCAAGTTTTGATCTGTAATGGTGGACACATAGATCAAATTTTTATTTATCCCTGGCACATACACCACATTACGAATGTGACGAACAATACCATTTGGCAATGTCACATGAATGTCTCTGTATCCCTTGATCTGATGAGCACGGTCATCTCCAAGATATATGCTGACTCCATTCTGTGTTTCTTTAAAATTAGTGTACCACATCTTATTACATGTCATATGTATTGATGCTCTGGAATCCACAAACCAGGAATCAATATCATCTGTTTCAATAGATAAAGCAGTGTTAGACACAAATAGCCTAAGATCCCATGGTGGTTCATAAATATCATCACTAGCAATAAACAATTTGAGATCATGATTTGAAGATTCTTCTGCATGATGACCTGAATAATTTCTAGGTTTATTCCTAGCCTCATCACTCTTCTTCTTATGACAGTCTTTAATAAGATGTCCAGGTCGACCACAATAAAAACAACTCTTTGTCTCATTCCTATTAGAGGGCATACCTTGATTTGGCTTTGGGGATTGTCTTATCTGCGATGAAACGCCTCCTCTGCCTCTTTCTCCTGATCTCCCTTTCATGGATTTTTTATTTGACCACAGTGCCAAATCTGAATTCTGAGGCTTTAAGTTCCCGCGCCTCTCTTCCTCTTGCAACAAAATTCCTGTCAATTCTTCAAAAGTAGGAGGTTTCTCCCTTGCCGCGAGACCTGTTATGAACATCTGATAATATTCTAGCATACCATTTAAGGTAATGGTGACAAGATCAATGCTGGAAACCGTTTCCCTATGTTTCCTAGGTTGTCTTTCACCTCTTTAATGCGACCCAAAAATGAACTAATAGATTCATTTCCTTCCATCTTAATGCGTAGAAATTTAGTTTCCATGAACATAATACGATTTGTGTTGCTAGTTTCATATAAAGATTTAAGCGTTGTCCACTTTTCAGTAGAAGTGTTAAC
>JZKD02S0231237.1:312259-339139 GCA_000966675.3 Picea glauca
AGTCTCTTTATTTTCCCTGTGCTCACTAAAGAAACATTAGTTTTCATACGATGAGCTCTGACAATATATTCAACCCCATCCTTTAAAAGATGATATTTATTCTCTTCTCGGTAGAATACATTAAATGTCCTATAAAATAAATATGGACTACCCAAGACAATGTCGCAAATGTCAAGAGGTACAACATCTAAATCAACCTTGTCAAAGAACTTAGATGTAATTGCAAACCTGATCCTACATTATTTCATCACTTGCAACTTAGCATCTTCACACACCCATCCTAATGGATATGGATTCTTATGATGTGTCGTATTTAAACCGAACTTCTTAACAATCACTCCAGCTATAAGGTTAACTTGGGATCCACTGTCAAATAAAGTATCTACCTTGGTGTGCTTGAATATAAATCTGACATGAAAAATCTCACTTCTCTTCTTTTGATCAATATCACTTTCCATTTTGGTGTATTGGATTGAAGAAGTTGAATTAATAGTTGATATACATTTACTTCCTATGGCCATGATCTTAGATTCATCTCTGAAATCTGACCCTAGATCTTGATGAGCTGATGCAACGGTATTTTGCTTCCCTTTATCCTTGAATTTCTTTGGTTGTGATTCTAGATGCATCTTCCAACATCGTGATTCCCTGTGTACTCCCTTTTTCTTAAAATGGGAACATGTAGGTCTTCCCTCAACTTGCTTCACTATGGATGATTTCTTACTCTTCCATTTACCTTTTGGTTTCTTCTCGAACTTGAATGGCTTCTTATCTTCGCTTGCATGCTTACCCTTACTAGCCTCTAGATGTTTAGCTTGTACTTAAACCTTATAAATGTTAGTAGGGATAAACATTAGAATGGTGTGATGAAGATATGAGTGCATGCCACCAATATAATTCAAAAGAGTTTCATGAGTATACAATGAAATCCTTAATGATAATTCCTTCTTTTTGAATTCTTATGTATATGCTTGAATATTTTGGCCTTTACTCTGTCATAGATGCTACCAGTGGATGGAATTGTTTCCTTATGACCTTAGCAAACTTATCCCATAAAGAGATTAATTTACCCTTTTGAACAAGATCAACTTGCATCTTACACTCCCACCATATTAAAGCGGTGCCACTTAGTCGAAAAGAAACTAACTATATCTTTGCAGCCTCATACATAATCTTTTGAACTCTGCAATACACCTATATTTTCTTGATCCAGTTGTCCAATTTATCGACATTCAATTCTCCATCATAGGTCGGAAATTCAAACTTGACATCCAATTTTAATAATGGCAGATTATGATCAAACTTCTTAGAGGACTTCTTTCGACAAGAATAATGTTCACTTTCTTCATAAGAATACGATGAGGAGGAGGATGGCGAAGGGGGGTCTGAAGGTCCACCAACTTCACCTCCTCCTTCTCCTTTTACCGAAGATTCTCTGCTTACAGGATTTTAAATTCTTCGTTCTAACTCATCTATTATTTCTTCAAATGATTGAAGCGTAGATCTGATATCTTCATGGCTCATGGGATGATCTTCTTCTTCTCTTTTTTCAGAAGCCATCTTATGTCTTAGAAATATTTTTCCAATCTCGGACTTATAACTTGCAAGTTTTCCTTTACAAAGCTTGAGTTGTGCTCTTGTAAGCATTCACTTGCAAACACTTGTCAAACCTACTCTGATACCAACTTGATATGATAAATCCTTATATGTTGATTAATTTAATTACACAAACATTTATTTGATCCTCAAAATAATAATGATTGCTTGACTGTTTACAATTTACATGTGAAAATAAAAAACTTATCTAACCACTCACACTGTAATGATAAATAACTTGCAAATAACTAGCTTGAAATGAACAACAATAATGAAATCACATACACAAGTTGGATAATGGAGTTCACCCAATTTGGGATACCTCTTTGGGTTTGCTTCCAATAGAGATCTCTTTATTGATGTTCAATGATTGTGTTTTACAATGACCTTTTTACACGTTTCTCAAATGCAGAAACATAATGCATCGTTGGATTCCTTGCAAAAAATTGTCAAAAATGACTAGAAACTTATTACATTTCCATGTCGAAACCTCGTGGCACACTTTTCCATGTAGCCTCAAAGCCCTTGTACCCTTTACACACACTTCAAGACATAGCTCTTTATAAAATAATGTCCTCCCATAACCTCGAGTCACGCACGATTAAATAGGGCATGCCCCTTAACCAATTTCCAAAATTTGTGGTAGGCTTTAAATACAAAATGGTTGCCTTGTTTTAGCAAACCATATACATGGTCTTTTGGTTGAAACATTGTGGTTATATATGATGAGTTGGGGGTTTTATCCCCACTGACCGTCATATATCTCATCGTTTTTGTTTGAACTTTTTAACATATGGTTAAAACCATATGTTATAAATAATGTATGTTTTAACAACCTCTCGCGAATATAGAATGGTTATATGGTATACAATGAACAAGGGCTTAGGGTTGAGGGCTTAGGCCCTCATTCCTTTTTTCACCCATTCAAACTTTAATACAAATTTAAATATAATTTTTGCCATAGATAGGTTAAGGTTCATGTGATGACATGATGGTAGTGGAGGCTATGTTAAGACTTTGGGAGGTCGCAGGTTTGACCCTCATTGACTCCCATTGTATTTTGGCAAACACTAACCAATATTGGCCAATGGGAGGTCATCATGTGGTGGCCTCTCATTGGCTATACCTTTCCACTTGTCAACATATGATTCGACCACTTGGATTGTACCTTTCCTATTCAACTACCAAAAAATCATGTTACACATCACCTGTACAGTCATGTGACACGTGTCACCCTTGCAGTGCTGGCACGTGTCACCCTTTTTACTTTTTCGTTTGACCTTTTTCCAGGTTTGACTAGAAATTTGATCGCTCATAACTTTTGCATACCAACTTCATTTGACTTGTCATTTTCATCGTCGGAAAGATAACAACGATATTTAAGAATTGTTGGTGTTTTCAAGAGAATTTGGGACATTTTAATTTTGAGCATTTCTGAACCATTATGGACCTCTGTGGACGTTCCAAATCCTCCTGTACCTATGTGAGAATTATTTGATCCTCCCAGATCATTCCTCCCCATTGGAATCCTTTTGGACCACCAAAAGTTTGGATTACTCAACAACTAGATGAGGGTAGAGTTCCCTCACCCTTCTGATCTCCATCCTTTTTGACTTACTTGGTTTTACCCCTTTAAGACCAACTCAAAGATATTCCACATCACCTCATTGTGAAGTCCTAATTCTTATGTCAAGAATAACATCTTCATGTAGCTCATCCAAACATTTTGGAGCAAAATCATCAATTGTTAGAACCTGAATACTTTTGTCTTCATCCATAATCATAGGAGGCTCATAAGGCTTCAAATTCTCATTATTTACCACTGAATATATTTGTATGTAGACTGGTAGATATAAAATAAAGGCCTTAGTACTAATATTCTCCAAGATCTTGAATGGACCATATCAGTTTGGTCTTAAATGTTTACCTTCACATTTCATTTTGTTTTTGTTGATATTTAGTAATGGACCATATTGACATCTAATTTTAGTAATGCTAGATTATGATCAAACTTCTTAGAGGACGTCTTTCGATGAGAATAATATTCACTTTCTTCATAAGAAGATGATGAGGAGGAGGATGGCAAAGGGGGATCTGAAGGTCCACCACCTTCACCTCCTCCTTCTCCTTTTATCGAAGATTCTCTGCTTATAGGATTTTAAATTATCCGTTCTAACTCATCTATAGTTTCTTCAAATGATTGAAGCGTAGATCTGATCTCTTCATGGCTCATGGGATGATCTTCTTCTTATCCTTTTTCAGAAGCCATCTTATGTCTTAGAAATATTTTTTCAATCTCAGACTTATAACTTGCAAGTTGTCCTTTACCAAGTTTGAGTTTTTATCTTGTAAGCATTCACTTGCAAACACTTGTCAAACCTGCTCTGATACCAACTTGATACGATAAATCCTTATATGTTGATTAATTTAATTACACACATTTATTTGATCCTCGAAATAATAATGATTTCTTGACTGTTTACAATTTGCATGTGAAAATAAAAAACTTATTTAACCACTCACACTATAATGATAAATAACTTGCAAATAAATAGCTTGAAATGAACAACAATAATGAAATCACATACACAAGTTGGATAACGGAGTTCACCCAATTTGGGCTACCTCTTTGGGTTCGCTTCCAATAGAGACCTCTTTATTGATGCTCAATGATTGTGTTTTACAATGACCTTTTTACATGTTTCTCAAATGTAGAAACAGAATGCATCGTTGGATTCCTTGCAAAAAATTGTCAAAAATGACTAGAAATTTATTACATTTCCATGTCGGAACCTCGTGTCACACTTTTCCATGCAGCCTCAAAGCCCTTGTACCCTCGACACACACTTCGAAACATATCTCTTTATAAAATAATGTCCTCCCTTAACCTCGGGTCACGCACGATTAAATAGGGAACGCCCCTTAACCAATTTCCAAAATTTGTGGTAGGATTTAAATACAAAATGGTTGCCTTGTTTTAACAAACCATATACATGGTATTTTGGTTGAAACATTGTGGTTATATATGATGAGTTGGGGGTTTTATCCCCACCGAGCATCATATATCTCGTTGTTTTTGTTTGAACCGTTTAATATATGGTTAAAACCATATGTTATAAATAACGTATGTATTAACAACCTCCCACGAATATAACATGGTTATATGGTATACAATGAACAAGGGGTTAGGGTCGAGGACTTAGGCCCTCGTCCCTTTTGTCACCCATTCAAACTTTAATACAAATTTAAATGTAATTTGTGCCATAGATAGGTTAAGGTTCATGTTATGCCATGATGGTAGTGGAGGCTATGCTAAGACTTTGGGAGGTCACGGGTTTGACCCTCATTGACTCCAATTGTATTTTGGTAAACACTAACCAATATTGGCCAATGGGAGGTCACCATGTGGCAATCTCTCATTGGTTATCCCTTGCCACTTTTCAACATATGATTCAACCACTTGGATTGTACCTTGCCCAGTAAGCTTCCAAAAAATCACATGACACATCACATGTACAATCATGTGCCATGTGCCACCCTTTTTACTTTTCCCTTTGACCTTTTGGCAAGTTTGACTGGAACTTTGACCCCTCATAACTTTTGCATGTGAAATCTGTTTGACTTGTTGTTTTTGTCGTTGGAAAGATAACAACGAGCTCTAATCATTATGACATTTTCGAGAGAATATGGGACATTTTAATTTTGAGCATTTATGAACCATTTTGGAACTCTGTGGACATTCTAGATCCTCCTAGACCTCTATGAGCATTCATGGATCCTCCTGGTTCAGTCCTCCACACTCATTTTTTGTACACTGATTTGTTGTGATATCTTTAGTATTTGGTGCATAATAGTTGAGGAGGGAATTTTTTATGCATCAACAAACTTCGTGCTAGAAGGAGGGCCAAACTTGTATGGTTGATAGGAACATTTGTCAATCATGTAGTTTTCATTTTGAACCTATGTACCATGATTTTCACCTTGAACTTATGTACCTTGAAACCTTTTTTGAGGATAGATTTGTTAACTTTGAAAACACTTAGTCTTCTCGTGTTGAATCACATTACATTATTTCTAACCAGGAGGTGAACACAATTTATTGTCTTACTTGGGCATACACTTGGAAGATTGGATGGTTGTTTATTGGTCCTTTGCTTCCTAGACAAAAAATAGCTCGTAAGAATTTCATTCAGATTAAAGATGAACTATTGGTTGATACTGTAGATGACTTAGTGGATCTTTCTCTTAACGATATTCCTTAACCTTCGAACAAAATCTCAATAAACCCTCACTCATCCTGACCCCCTCACTCTCCACATTCCACAACCCTTGAGAAAGAGGCCAAAATTAATAGGTGATCCTACAAAATATTACAACAATTAGTCACTCACTGAATGGTTGGAGTTAACCAATGTCTAGTACCTGCATGGATGTCCTAAGGTTCTTTGAATCTAGTAGATATGCTTCATGATCTACCTAAACACCCATAAATAATTCTTCTCAAACTTGACCTTGACAAGTCATGCATCCCAAAAAATCAAATAAATAATTTGTATTTGGTTTTTTAGTTCATGAACATAGAGTACGAGGATGTAGCATGTAGGTTGTTTCCATAAACTTTTGAAAATAAAGCATCTACTTGGTATTTTAGTTTACCTGTGGGATCCATCATGAACCAGAATGATTTTGAAAATGAATTTATTACTAAATTTGGTGAACAAAAGACTCATGTTTCATTGCTAAAAGAGTTAATAGCTATTAAAAAGGACAAAAAAGAACGTATTAAAGAATTCAAAAGATGTTTCACCACTATTCTAAATCAATGTCTTGCTAACTCCCAACTAGTGGATGGTGTTGTAGTAAAAAACTATACTTTTGCTTTACATGTGTCTATTGCCATGTTATGAAAAGAGTTGGGAAATCCACTCTAGCGAATAATTTTGAAGAAGATAAGAAGGTTGAGAAAGAAATGTCCAGTTTGGTAGGGAATCTAGGGACTAAAGATGCCAAAACTTCCATTGCTACTAAGAAACCACTTACACTATCTAAACCTTTATATAATAACTCCATAGTTTTGGAGAGTGTGCTTAAGATGATAAAGAATATATAAAATGAGGTTGTTGGATTAAATAATAACTTAGGTGAGGGAAATTGTGATTAGAAAACTTTTAGTTTGTTTTACATAAAGGCCATTATGCCCCCAAAACCCCTAGAAAATCCCAACCTCAACTTGAATATGGAGGAAGTCGAGATGGATATTTTTTGCACTTTTCAATAAATCAATCATTCTAAAAAGACTTGACTTTGGTGAATTAATTCTATGAATGATCCAAATGGATGTCGGTGGCCTCCCACCTATTTCGACTGGCTCGTTTTGGTAATTGTTTCCCTAGTTTTTGGGTCACTAACTTGTGGGGCCGTTTTGAGGCCCTAAACAACATTTTTTAGGGCTCACCACAATCAAAATGGCCTTTGCTAGATAGAAGAAAAATGTTTAGTCCTTGGATAGACCTTTCCAACGTGCTACATTTTCCTAAAATGGAGATCGTATGAAAAAGTTACGACCTTGGGAAGTTGATGTACTAACTTACCCAAACGGGGCCCACATGACTTTTGGTGCTTCATCTCCTAGGGTTAGGTTTTTTTTGGATGTCTAGGGTTTTTGACATTCATGTTTATTGTAAAAAGTCCTTGATAGCCTCATTGTAATCATCTTCTTGCGAATGAGCGCAAACGTCACATATCTTCTCAGAGATAAGCCAACACCATTCTACCAAGCTTGCTTCTGTTGTATTTTACAGTTTCAACTTATTTCTTTATTGAATAGAAACCAGTTTTACTGTATATGTGTTATTCTCTGCTAAGCATATTTTGATAATAATCTGTATCCATTTCGTTATGCAAATATATTCTCGATCAATGGTATCAGAGCAGTCTGCTCCTTATCATTCTTAATGCATGTCCCTAACGAGGTAAGGGTAAAAAGAATTGGATCTCGAGCTTGTTTCTCTTGAGGAAAAAATCTCTCGCACGCCCAAACGACCTCTCATGGTAGAAGAAAATAAAGACAAAGGGACTGGAGATCCCTTCAAAATGTTGCTCGAGGAATCCCTCATGCAACAGAGGAACAAGATGATGGATAGTTTTGCGCAAATCCTTTGACGGCTACCAACAGGCGATGCATCTTCCTCAAACGGAGGCGTCGCCCCCTTCAAGCTACAAATCAACTTCAATATTCCTATGTTTGAAGGTCAAATAGATGCAGATGTGGTAAACAAATGGTTGAATCTGCTAGAAGGGTATTACTCTATCTATAACTTCTCAAATAAAGAAAATATTACTTTTGTGCTCCTCAAAGTCGTCCCCCGTGTAAAATATTGGTGGGAAACTTTCTGTGAGCAAAAGGAAACAGAGGAAACCTCATTATTTACAGTTACAGTCACCTGAGAGTCCTTCAGGGATGTTATTAGGGAACAATACTACCCTTTTGGAAGTTATCATGACTTGTACACAAAATGGACCACGCTATAGCAAGAAAGAGACCAGGCGGTGCCCGAGTTCACAAATATCTTCCATACCTTATGCACCAAGCTGAGTATCAAATATTCTGAGCGACATCTGGTGCTCAAGTATCATGGAGGTAGGCATAGATACATCTAAGCCGAAATGGAGTTTCTGGACATCTCATCCTTGGGCGCGCCCTGCTGATATGCCGTCAAACTTGAGCAGAAGCTCAAACAAAAGACGTGGCAATTTGGGCCTGGGAATCCCTCACAACAAAAGCTAGGAAAGGGCGGCCCCAACCCACATAAAAAAGGATAGAGAAAAGACGGACAACCAGTCCAGACCAAAAGCAAAGAAGGACACCGGAAAGACAAAGAAAGATATTGGGAAGTGGTGCGACTTCCATAAGAGCCCCTGGCATAACACTGTTGATTTTCGCTCGAAGCAATCGCTAGTGGCTGAGGTGAAAGCCTATGAATCATATCCAGGTTCCAATTATGAGTTAGAACTAGAAAGGGGGAGACTGATCATTGACATAGAAACTAGTGCTATTGGTGCTACCACCAAGCTCCATCTATGTTAACCAAACAAGTCATAGGAAGGAAAGTGACTTTTTCATTCATAGATGTGGGTGAAGGGTACCTCGCTACACTTCATTGTTGATAGCAGTAGCCAAAAGAACCTCATCTCAGCAAAGGTTATCAAGTGACTCTCCCTGCCGACAACGTCGCACCCACATCTCTACACCATCGGATGGCTCTTCTAAGAAAGTGACATCTATGTCAGCCAATAGTGTCGCATGTCATACAACATCAAGCCCTTCAAAGACGACGTATTATGTGATGATGCCCCTCTCCAAGTTTGTAATGTTATTTTGGGCCAACCATACTTATGGAAATGTCATGCTGTATATGAGTCTAAGCCTTGTAGTGTTATTATTACTTTGAACAAGAAATTGTACAGGATACCCGAGCTAGTCCCACCCAGTGTTATTTCCTTGATCTCTGACAAGCAATGCAGAAAGGTCATCTCTCAGACAGGGAAGTTTGTCTTCTTTATGATTATATCTCAGAATGAGCGAAAGATCACAACCATATACAGGGTCTCCGCAGCCGACCTCTCGACATAGCAGAAAAAAGTGGATAGCTTCATGGAAGAATACTCAAATATCTTCTCCTCACCTACCGGGGTACCTCTGCACTGTTAGGTCAAGAACCCCATCGATCTGACCTATGACACACTGCTGCCCAATGGGCTAGTCTATAGTCTCTCTCTGTTAGAGAATGAGGAGATCAAGTGGCATATCCAAGAACTGCTCTAGAAGGGGCACATATGTCCCAGCTCATCACCTTGCAGGAGCCCAATCGTGTTGGTACAAAAGAAAGATGGAACCTAGTGACTATGCATTGATTACTGGGCCCTGAATAAAATCATAGTTAGAAACCGGTACCTGATTGCTCGAATTGACAACCCCCTTGATCAACTCACGAGGGCCAAATACTTCAGTAAGATTGATCTAAAGTCTGGCTACCACCAGGTCCCGATAGAACACCAGGTCATGATAGAATAGACAGATGTATGGAAGACTGTCTTCAAGTCAAATGAAGGTATTTTTGAATGGTTGGTCATGCCTTTTGGTTTGACAAATGATCCAACCACTTTCATGAGGATGATGGACGATATCATGTGACCATTCACCAATACTTTTGTAGTGGTGTATCTGGATGACATCCTCATTTACAACAAGACTTGGGCAGAACAATTGCAGCATAGTCATCAGGTTCTGCACACCCTGTGGCATCACCAGCTTTACACCATCTTGGAAAAATGCTCCTTCGGCATGGAAAGGGTTCATTACCTGGGCTAAATCGTTGATCATCATGGCATACATGTGGATCCAACCAAAATCCAAGTCATCCGTGACTAGCCACTTGTGATTCTTGGGCCTTGCCAATTTCTACCACAGGTTCATGCTGGGATTCTCCCATATTGGATGGACCCTCAGCCAAGTAACCAAGGGTGGTGCTAAGGAGAAATTTGTGTGGGGAGGGTCCCAACAACAGGCTTTCGATGAATTGAAGCAATGCTTGTTCTCAGCCCCATTACTTTCACTACCGGACCTGCAACATCCCTTTGAGATCGAGACAGATGCTTCAGACTATGTTGTGGGCAATGTTCTCACTCATCACGGCCACCCCATGGCCTATCATAGTGAGACATTATCAAATGTTGTTTGTAAGTACCCTAATTACGAAAAATTAATGTACTCCATTGTGAAATTCTACCACCAGTTGAGACATTACATTCTTTGGAAGGAGACAATCATCCACAGTGATCATAAGCCATTGCAGTTCATGCAAACACAAACAAAATTGCAGAATGATCACCATCAGAAGTGGTCCATGTACTTGCAACAATTCCACCTTAACATCAAGTATAAAATGGGAAGCACCAATCATGTCGCTGATTGCCTCAACAGACTGCCAGTCGCAACACTCACCACAGTGCTAGAATCTTGTGGCCATGAGACCTATCGATGGCCCCAACTCTATGAGACAGACCTGAACTTCACCACCACCTACCAAATGTTGGGCGCAAATGCAGTTGTCGCTAATTTACATCTTTAGGATGGGTTGTTGTGTCATCTGAGCCATATCTACATTCCATCAAGCGAGCGAGTGAAGATGATCTCGGAATCCCACTACAGTCGGGTGCAGGACACTTCGGTGTCAAAAAGACAGTGGCAATCTTGCAGAAACATTTATACTAGTCGAAAATTTGACAGGAGGTCAACAAGTATATCAGGTCTTGTACTGCATGCACGATTTCCAAACCGACCACTGAGAAACAAGGCATGTACACCCCTCTACCTACTCCTGGCAGACCATGGGAATCCATCTCAATGGAATACATGTTGGGCCTCCCGTCCACCAGGAGGGGCAATGACTGTGTTTTTGTGGTTGTGGATCGCTTTTCTAATATGGTGATCTTGGCCACTGGAAATCTATTCTTTGAATGAGTCTGGGTACATTTTGGAATCCCACAAACCATTGTCTTAGATTGGGACAGTCGATTTCTCAGCATATTCTGGTCAAGCCTTTGTTCACTGTTGGACACCAAGCTCACCAAATCCACTGCCTTCCACCCCCAAAAAGATGTCCAAACTGAGGTCATATATCGAATGATCTTGCATATCATGTGCATGTATAATTCCAAGCACCATCACACATGGGATGAGAGTCTCCCCTATGTTCAACATAGCTACAACCGATCCCTGCATAACTCAATATGCCACAACCCCTTTCAAGTGGGGTTGGAATTAAAACCATTAGGTCCCATAGATGTTGCACTACCCCTTCCAGTCACCTCGACCGATTCATATCTTGCTCCAACTGAAGTTGACAAAGCCACCCAATTTATTGAGTTGATCAAACACAACCGCCAACAAGTTCAGGATATCCTACAGAAGTCCAATGACATGTACAAGAAGTGCCATGATCAACCCTGGGTGCCACATAAGTTTCAAGTGGGAGACAAAGTTTGGTTGCACTTGAAGAAAGAGCACCTTACAAGACACTATCAGAAGCTTCGCCCACTCTGTTATGGGCCATACACCATCACTAAGGCTTTGGGTGATAATTCTTTCGAGTTCAACATTCCTCCTTTCCTTGGCTTGCACCCAATGTTCAACGTAGATATCCTTCAACCGTATTTCCCACCATTGTTGGACACCTCAGAGATAGTAGAACAATTGACACCAACAGAGCTCAACCCCGAATGCATACAACAGGAATCCAATGATCAGATTGGGTACAAATAGATCAAGGGCACTCGCCAACAAAGGATCCAACTTTATCGAGTTGTCAAAGCAGGGCAACTCCTGCACTGAGGCAAGTGGCTCACCCAGGGCCAAATTCAACATAAATTTCCTCATCTTATGGGTGATCTCAATGCAATGGAGACCATTTCTTCTTAAGGGTGGAGGATTGATCCAAATGGATGTCGGTAGCCTCCCACCTATTCCAACTGGCTCATTTTGGTCATTTTACAGTTTTACAGTTTTTCCCTAGTTTTCGGCTCCGTGACTTGCAAGGTTGTTTTGAGGCCCTAAGCAATGTTTTTTAGGGATCACCACAATCAGAATGACCTTTCATAGATAGAAACAAAATGTGTAGTCCTCGGATAGAACTTTCCAACAGGATATCATGCGCCTAAAATGAAGATCGTATGGAAAAGTTACGACCCCAGGAAGTTTGGCAGTTGACATTCCTGTTTATTGTAAAAAGGCCTTAAAAGTCTCATTCTAGTCATCTTCTTTCAATTGAGCGCAACCGTCACACTTCTTCTTAGAGATAAGCTGCCACCATTCTAGCAAGCTAGTTTCAGCTGCATTTTACAGTTTCATCTTATTTCCTTATTGAATAGAAACCAATTTTACTATATATCTTTTATTATGTGCTAAGCATCTTTTGATAATAATCTGTATTCATTTCATTCTGCAAATATATTCCAGATAAGTGGTATCAGAGCAGTCTTCTCCTTGTCGTTCTTAATGCATGTCCCCAACGAGGTCAGGGTACAAAGAATTGGGTCTCGAGCTTGTTTCTCTTGAGGACAAAATATCTCGCACGCCCAAACAACCTCTCATGGTAGAAAAAAAGAAAGACGACAGGACAAGAGATCCCTTCAAAATGTTTCTCTAGGAAGCCCTCACGCAACAGAGGAATAAGATGATGGATAGTTTTGCACAAATCCTTCGACGACTACCAAGAGGCAACTCATCTTCCTCAAAAGGAGGTGCTTCCCCCTTCAAGGTACAAATCAACTTTGATATTCCTATACTGGAAGTTCAGATAGACATAGATGCGGTAGACAAATGGTTGAATTTGCTAGAAGGGTATTTCTCAGTCCATAACTTCTCGAATAGAGAAAATATTACTTTTGCGCTCCTCAAATTTGTCCCCCATGTCAAATATTGGTTGGAAACTTTCTATGAGAAAAAGGACATAGAGGAACTCCCATTATTTACAGTCGCAGTCACCTAGGAGTCCTTCAGGGATGTTATTAAGGAACAATAATACCCTATTGGAATTTATGATGACTTGTATAGAAAATGGACCACGTTGCGGTAGGAAAGAGACCAAGTGGTGCCCGAGTTCACAAATATCTTCCATACCTTCTACACCAATATGGGTATCAAAGATTATGAGCGACATCTGGTGCTCAAGTATCGCAACGATCTTCATAGATACATCCAAGCCGAAATGGAGTTTCTGGACATCTCATCCTTGGGCAGGGCCTACCGATATGTCATCAAAATTGAGTAGAAGCTCAAACAAAAGACATGACAATTTGGGCATGGGAACCCCTCACAGCAAAAGCCAGGAAAGGGCGGCCCCAAACCACAGAACAAATGATTGAGAAAAGACGGACAACCTTAGGACAACCAGTCCAGGCTGCAAGCAAAGAAGGACACCAGAAAGACAAAAAAATATATCGTGAAGTTGTGGAACTTCCATAATATCCCCTGGCATAACACTATTGATTGTCGCTCGAAGTAGCCACTGGTGGTTGAGGTGAAAGCCTCTGAATCAGATACAGGTTCTGACTCTGAGTCAGAACCATAAATGGGGAGACAGATCATTGACGTAGAACCCAGTGCTATCATTGCTACCACCAAGATCCAACCAGGTGAACCAGATGAGCCAAAGGAAGGCGAACACCTTTTTCATTCACAGATGTGGGTGAAGGGTACCCTTCTTCACTTCATCGTTGATAGTGGTAGCCATAAGAACCTCATCTCAATAGAGGTTGCCAACTGACTCACCCTACGGACAATGCCGCACCTGTAGCCCTACACCATCAAATGGCTCCGCCAAGGAAAATATATGTGTCATCCAACAATGTTGTCTGTCATATAGAATCAATCCCTTCAAAGATGAGGTATTGTGTGATGTTTCCCCTCTCAAAGTTTTTAATGTTCTTTTGGGCCAACCATACTTATGGAAACGTCATGTTGTAAATGAGTCTAGGCCTCACAGTGTTATTATTACTTTGAAGAAGAAATTGTACAAGATACTCGAGGCAATCCCACTCAGTGTTATTTCCTTAATCTCTGCCAAGTAATGCAGAAAGGTCATCTCTCAGACAAGGAAGTTTGTCTTCTTCGCGATTTTCTCTCAGAATGAGCGAAAGATCACAACCACATCCAGGGTCTCCGTGACCGATCTCTCCACATAGTAGAAGCAAGTGGATAAGGTCGTGGAAGAATAGTCAGATATATTATCCTCACCTACTTGGGTACCTTTGCACTATTAGGTCAAGCACCCCATCGTTCTGACCCCCAGCACACCACTGCCTAATGGGCCAGTCTACCGCCACTCTCTGTTAGAGAATGAGGAGATCAAGCAACATATCCAAGAACTTCTCCACAAGGGGAAAATCCATCCTAGCTCATCACCTTGCGAGAGCCTAATCGTGTTGGTACAGAAGAAAGATGGAACCTGGTGACTCTGCATTGATTATTGGGCCCTGAATAAAAGCACAGTCAGAAATTGATACCTGATTCCCCGAATCGATGACCACCTTGATCAAATCATGGGGGGGAAATACTTCAGTAAGATTGATCTGAAGTCTAGCTACCACCAGGTCCTGATAGAAAAGACAAATGTATGGAAGATCGCCTTCAAGTCAAAGGAAGGTCTTTTTGAATGGTTGGTCATGCCCTTTGGTTTGACAAATGCTCCAGCCACTTTCATGAGGATAATGAATGATATCCTGCGACCATTCACCAATACTTTTATAGTGGTGTATCTTGATGACATCCTCATTTACAACAAGACTTGGGCAGAACATTTGCAGCATATTTAGCAGATTCTGCACAACTTGCAGCAGCACTAGCTCTACGCCAACTTGGAAAATTTCTCCTTCGGCATGGACAGGGTTCATTACCCTGGCTACATCGTTTATCAGCATGGCGTACATGTGGATCCAACCAAAATCCAAGTCATCCATGACTAGCTATCCCCAACCACAGTCACTGAGCTTCAGAGCTTCTTGGGCCTTGTCAATTTCTACCGCAGGTTCGTGTTAGGATTCTCCCATATTGCATGGGTCCTCAGCCAAGTAAGCAGGGGTGGTGGTAAGGAAAATATTTTGTGGGGATGGTCCCAAAAACAAGCGTTCGATGATTTGAAGAAGCGCTTGTGGTCAGCCCCAGTACTCTCACTACTGGACCTGTGACATCCCTTCGAGATCAAGACAGATGCTTCATACTATGTCGTGGGCGTTGTTCTCACTCATCATGTCCACCCCTTGGCCTGTCATAGTGAGACATTATCATATGTTTTCTGTAAGTACCCTACTTACGACAAATAAATGTACTCCATTGTGCAACCCTACCGCTAGAGGAGACATTACATTCTTGGGATGGAGACACTCATCCACACTGATCATAAGCCATTGTAGTTCATGCAAACACAAGGCAAATTGCAGAATGACCGCCATCAGAAGTGGTCCACGTACTTGCAACAATTCCACCTCAACATCAAGTATAAAACGAGAAGCACCAACCACATCGTTGATTGCCTCAACAAACCGCTAGTCATAAAAATCACCACAATGCTAGACTCTTGCAACCATGAGACCTCTGTATGGCCCCAACTCTATGAGACAGACTCGGACTTCACCACCACCTACCAAATGTTGGGCACAAACATAGTTGTCTCTAATTTCCATCTTCATGACAGGTTGTTGTGTCGTCTAGGCCATATCTGCGTTCCATCAAGCGAGCGAGTGAAGAATATTTGGGAATCCCACTAAAGTTGGGTGGCAAGACACTTTGGTGTCAAAAGGACAGTGGAAATGTTGTAGAAACATTTCTACTGGCCGAAACTTCAACAGGAGGTCAGCAAGTATATATGGTCCTGCACTGCTTGCATGATTTCCAAACCGACCACTAAGAAACAAGGCATGTACACCCCTCTGCCTACTACTAATAGGCCATGGGAATCCATCTCAATGGAGTACATGTTGGGCCTCTCATCCACCAGGAGGGGCAATGACTGTGTTTTTGTGGTTATGGATTGCTTTTCTAGGATGACGATTCTAGTCACCTGCAAAAAGAGCATTACAACAGAGGCCACTGCCAAGATTTTATTTGAACGAGTTTGGGTACATTTTGGAATCCCACAAACCATTGTCTCAGATCAGGGCAGTCGATTTCTCAACACATTGTGTTCAAGCCTCTTGTCACTATTGGACACCAAGCTCACCAAATCCACGACCTTCCACCCCCAAACAGATGGCCAAACTGAGGTCGTAAATCGAATGATCATACATATCATGCGCATGTATAATTCCAAGAACCCTCGCACATAGGATGAGAGTCCCCCCTATGTTCAACATAGCTACAACCGAGCCCTACATAGCTCAACTGATCACAACCCCTTGGGATTCCAACCATTGGGTCCCATAGACGTTGCACTACCCCTTGTGGTCACCTCAACCGACTCATCTCCTACTCCAACTGAAGTTGACAAAGCCACTCGGTTCATTGATCGGATCCAACACATATACCAATAGGTTCAGGATATCCTACATAAGTTCAATGACAAGTACAAGAAGTGCCATGATCAACATCGGGTGCCACATAAGTTGCAGGTGGGCGACAAAGTTTGGTTGCACTTGTAGAAAGAGCACCTTACAGGACCCCATCGAAATATTTTCCAAATCCATCATGGGCCATACAACATCACCAAGGATGTGGGTGATAATTCTTTCGAGCTCAACATTCCTCTTTTCCTTGGCTTGCATCCACTGTTCAACGTGGATATCCTTCGACCGTATTTCCCACCATTATTGGACACCTCAGAGATAACAGAACAACTGACACCAACATAGCTCAACCCCGACTACATACAACATGCATCCAATTATTAGATAGTGGACAAACAGATCAAGGGCACTCGCCAACAAAGGATCCAGCTTTATCGTGTTGTCAAAGCAAGGTAGCTCCTGCACCAAGGAAAGTGTCTCACCCGGGGCCAAATTCAACATAAATTTCCTCATCTAATGGGGGAACTGAACACAATGGATATAATTGCTTCCTAAGGGGGGAGGATTGATACATATGGATTTCGGCGGCGTCCCACCTATTCCAACCGGCTTATTTTGGCAGTTTTCTAGTTTAGCAGTTTTTTCCCAAGTTTTCGGCTCCCTGACTTGTGGGGTTGTTTTGAGGCCCTAAACAACGTTTTTTAGGGCTCACCACAGTCAAAGTAACTTTTAATATATAGAAGAAAAATGTATAGTCCTCGGATAGACCTTTCCAATGGGCTATCGTGCACCTACAACAGAGATCGTATGCAAAAGTTACGACCCTGAGAAGTTGATGTACTAACTTACCCAAACAAGACCCACATGACTTTTGGCGCTTCAACTCCTAGAGTTAGGTTTTTTTGGATGTTTAGGGTTTTTGAAATTATTTATTATTGTAAAAAGGCCTTCAGATCCTCATTGTAATCATCTTATTGTGAATGAACGCAACCGTCACATCTCTTCTCAGGGATAAGCCGCTACCATTCTAACAAGCTTGTTTCAGCTGCATTTTACAGTTTCAACTTATTTCCTTATTGAATAGAAACCAGTTTTACTGTATACCTGTTATTATGTGCTAAGCATATTTTGATAATAATCTGTATTCATTTCATTCTACAAATATATTTTGGATCAGTGGTATCAGAGCGGTCTGCTCCTTGTCATTCTTAACGCATGTCCCCAATGAGGTCAGGGTACAAAGAATTGGGTCTCGAGCTTGTTTCTATTGAGGAAAAAATCTCTCGCATGCCCAAACGACTAGAAGAAAAGAAATACGACGGGACAAGAGATCCCTTCAAAATGTTTCTCAAGGAATCCCTCATGCAACAGAGGAATGAGATGATGGATAGTTTTGTGCAAATCCTTCGGCGTCTACCAACATGCAACACATCTTCCTCAAATGGAGGCGCTACCCCCTTCAAGGTACAAATCAACTTTGTGTTAGAAAAATAGGACCGTGGAGCAATAAAATAAAACAAATGCAGAAACAAAACATAGAAGATACACAATACAAGAGAGACACAGATTTACGTGGTTCACCCAGTGTGGGCTACGTCCACCTGAGAATTTGCCAGGTCCTTCCTTTATTGTTATCCAACAAATGAAGGGATACAACCTACAACAAAACCTGTTGTAACTTTCTCTTCTTTCTCTCACAGTATCTTCTCTCATAATACAATACTCGCCATAATTCATAGTCGCAATACATTTCCCTCATAACAGAGGGTTGCCTTCTAGGGAAAAAAACCCTAACATAATTTCTAACTTTAGATCTGCGACCTTATAATGAACGGTCTAGATTTACAATGAAATTACAATATACATTTACAAGGCAATTTTTCCTTCGGGGGCTTCACCCCCGAACCCCCCAGTTGGGGGGATAGGCCCCCGAGACCCCGCAGAGGGGGTATCCCCCCTTTGCACTCCCCCGCGTGGAATAGTGTACATACTTCTGGGGTGTAATGTCTTCATGGGGTATAAACACTATTGAAAGCAAGGACCTATGAATCGGGAACATAATCAGGCTCCACAACCAACACTTTGATATTCTTATATTTTAAGGTCAGATAGATGCATATGTAGTAGAAAAATGGTTGAATATGGTAGAAGGGTATTTCTCTGTCCATAACTTCTCAAATAGAGAAAATATCACTTTTGCACTCCTCAAAGTCGTCCCCCATGTCAAATATTGGTGGGAAACTTTCTGTGAGCAAAAGGAAATAGAGGAACCCTCATTATTTATAGTCGCAATCACTTGGGAGTCCTTCAGGGGTGTTATTAAGGAACAATACTACCATGTTGGAAGTTATGACAACCTGTACACAAAATGGACCACGCTGTGGCAGGAAAGAGACCAAGCGGTGCCCAAGTTCACAAATATCTTCCATACCTTGCGCATCAAGTTGGGTATCAAATATTCTGAGCAACATCTGGTGCTCAAGTATCATGGCGGTATGCATAGATACATCCATAATGAAATGGAGTTTATGGACATCTCATCCTTTGGCATGGCCAACTGATATGTCGTCAAAATCAAGTAGAAGCTCAAACAAAAGACATGGCAATTTGGGCCTGGGAACCCCTCACAACAAAAGCTAGGAAAGGGCGGCCCCAACCCACAGAACAAAGGACAAAGCAAAGACGGACAACCTCAGGGCAACCAGTCCAGGCTGCAATCAAAGAAGCACACCGAAACGACAAAGAAAGATACCGGGAAGTGGTGCGACTTCCATAAGAGCCCCTGTCATAACATTGTTGATTGTCTCTCGAAGTAGTCGTTGGTGGCTGAGGTGAAAGCCTCTGAATCAGATGCGTGTTCTAACATTCAATCAGAACCAGAAAGGGGGAGATAGATCATTGACGCAGAACCCAGTGCTACTGTTGCTACCACCAAGCTCCATCCAGGTGAACCAGACGATCCATGGGAAGGCGAGTGACTTTTTCATTCACAGATGTGGGTGAAGGGTACCCCGCTGCATTTCATCATTGATAGCGGTAGCCAAAAGAACCTCATCTCAGTAGAGGTTTTCAAGTGACTCCCCTACCGACAATTCCGCACCCGCATCCCTACACCATCGGATGGCTCCGCCAAGGAAGCGACATCTATGTCAGCCAACAATGTCGCATATCATATGACATCAATCCCTTCAAAGACGAGGTATTGTGTGATGTTTCCTCTCTCAAAGTTTGTAATGCTCTTTTGGGCCCACCATACTTATGGAAACATCATGTCGTATATGAGTTTTGGTCTCGCAGTTTTATTATTACTTTGAACAAGAAATTGTACAGGATACACGAGGCAGTCCCACTCAGTGCTCTTTCCTTGATCTCTACCAAGCAATGCAGAAAGGTCATCTCTCAAATAGGGAAGTTTTTCTTCTTCGTGATTCGCTCTCAGAATGAGCAAAAGATCGCAGACACATCCAGGGTCTCTGCGGTCGACCTCTCCACACAACAGAAGCAAGTGGATAAGGTCGTGGAACAATACTCATATATCTTCTCCTCACCTACCAGAGTACCTCTGCACTGTCAGGTCAAGCACCCCATCGATATGACCCCGACACACCATTTCCCAATGGGCCAGTCTAGTGCCACTCTCTTTTAGAGAATGAGGAGATCAAGTGACAGATCCAAGAACTTCTCAACAAGGGGCACATCCATCCCATCTCATCACCTTGTGGGAGCCCAATCGTGTTGATATAGAAGAAATATGGAACATGGCGACTCTACATTGATTACCGGGCCCTGGATAAAATCACAGTCATAAACCGATACATGATTCCTCGAATCGACGACCTCCTTGATCAGTTCACGGAAGCCAAATACTTTAGTAAGATTGATATGAAGTCTGGCTACCACCAGGTCTCGATAGAACAGACAGATGTATGGAAGGCTGCCTTCAAGACAAAGGAAAGTATTTTTGAATGGTTGGTCATGCCCTTTGGTTTGAAAAATGCTCCATCCACTTTCATGAGGATGCTGGACGATATCCTGCGACTAGTCACCAATACTTGTGTAGAGGTGTATCTGGATGACATCCTCATTTACAAAAATACTTGGTCAGAACACTTGCATCATATTCAACAGGTTCTGCACACCCTATGGCAGCACCAGCTCTACGCCAACTTGGAAAAATGCTCCTTCAACATGGACAAGGTTCATTACCTGGGCTACATTGTTAATTAGCATGGTGTACATGTGGATCCAACCAACATTCAAGTCATCTGTGACTGGCCAGCCCCAACCACACTCATTGAGCTTTGGAGCTTCTTGGGCCTTGCCAATTTCTACCGCATATTCATGTTGGGATTCTCCCATATTGCATGGGCCCTCAGCCAAGTAACCAGGGGTGGTGGTAAGGAGAAATTTGTGTGGGTCCGGTCCCAACAACAAGCGTTCGATGATTTGAAGCAGTGCTTGTGCTTAGCCCCAGTACTTTCACTGCCAAACCTGCATCAACCCTTTGAGATTGAGACAAATGCTTTAGAATTTGTTATGGGCACCGATCTAACTCAGCACGACCACCCTGTGGTCTATCATGGTGAGACACTATCAAATGGTGTTCGTAAGTACCCTACTTACAACAAAGAAATGTACTCCATTGTGCAAGCCTGACGCCAGTGGAGACATTACATTCTTGGGAAGGAGATAGTCATCCACACTGATCATAAGCCACTGTAGTTCATGCAGACATAATGCAAATTGCAGAATGGCCAGAATCAGAAGTGGTCCACATACTTGCAACAATTCCACCTCCACATGAAGTATAAAATGGGAAGCATCAACTGCATCGTTGATTGCCTCAGCAGACCGCCAGTCGCGAAACTCACCAGGGTGCTAGACTCTTACGTCCATGAGACCTCTAGATGGCCCCAACTCTATGAGACATACCCGAACTTCGTCACCACCTACCAAATGTTGGGCACAAATGCAATTGTCGCTAATTTCCATCTTCGGGATGGGTCGTTGTACCATCTGGGCCATATATGCGTTCCATCAAGTGAGCAAGTAAAGATGATATGGGAATCCCACTATAGTTGGGTGGCAGGGCACTTAGGTGTCGAAAAGATAGTGGCAATGTTGCAGAAACATTTCTACTGGCCGAAACTTCGACAGGAGGTCGGCAAGTATATCAGGTCCTGCACTGACTATGCGATTTCCAAACCGACGACTAAAAAACAGGGCCTGTACACCCCTCTGCCTACTACTGGCAGGCCATAGGAATCCATCTCAATGGACTTCATGTCAGGCCTCCCGTCCACAAGGAGGGGTAATGACTTTGTTTTTGTGGTTGTGGATCGCTTTTCTAAGATGGTGATTCAGGCTGCTTGCAAGAAGAGCATCACAACAGAGGCCACTGCCAAGCTCTTCTTTGAACGAGTCTGGGTACCTTTTGAAATCCCAAAAACCATTGTCTTAGATCGGGACAGTCGATTTCTCAACACATTCTGATCAAGCCTCTAATTATTGTTGGACACTAAGCTCACCAAATCCACGACCTTCCATCCCCAGACAGATGGCCAAACCGAGGTCGTAAATCGAATGATTGTGCATATCTTGTGCATGTATAATTCCAAGCACCCTCACACATGGGATGAGAATCTCCCCTATGTTCAACATAGCTACAACCGAGCCCTGCATAACTCAACCGACCACAACCCCTTGCAGGTGGGGTTGGGATTCCAACCATTGGGTCCCATAGATGTTGCACTACCCCTTGCAGTAACTTCGACCGACTCATATACTACTCCAACTGAAGTTGAAAAAGCCACCCGATTCATTGAGCGGATCCATCACATCCACCAACAGGTTCAGGATATCCTACACAAGTCCAATGAAAAGTACAAGTAGTGCCATGATAAACACTGAGTGCCACATAAGTTTCAGGTGGGTGACAAAGTTTTGTTGCACTTGCAGAAAGAGTGCCTTACAAGACCCCATCAGAAGCTTCTCTGACTCTGTTATGGGCCATACACCATCACCAAGAATGTGGGTGATAATGCTTTCGAGCTCAACATTCCTCCTTTCCTTGGCTTGCACCCAGTGTTGAACGTGGATATCCTTCGACCGTATTTACCACCATTATTATCTCATAGATAACAGAACAACTGACATCAACATAGATCAACCCCGACTGCATATAATAGGCATCCAGTGATCAGATTGTGGACAAACATATCAAGGACACTCGCCAACAAAGGATCCAACTTTATCGAGTTGTCAAAGCAGGGCAACTCCTGCACCAAGGCAAGTGGCTCACCCGGGGCCAAATTCAACAGAAATTTTCTCATCTGACGAGGGAACTCAATGCAATGGAGACCATTTCTTCCTAAGGGGGGAGGGTTGATCCATATGGATTTCAATGACCTCCCACCTATTCCAACTGGCTCATTTTGGTAGTTTTCCAGTTTGGTAGTTTTTTCCCTAGTTTTCGGCTCCCTGACTTGCAGGGCCATTTTGAGACCCTAAATAATGTTTTTTAGGGCTCACCACAATTAAAATGATCTTTGATAGGTAGAAGAAAAATGTGTAGTCCTCGGATAGACCTTTCCAACGGGCTATCGTGCTCCTAAAATGAAGATCGTATGCAAAAGTTACAACCTCGGAAAGTTGATGCAATAACTTACCCAAACAAGGCCCACATGACTTTTGGCACTTCATGTCCTAGGGTTAGGCTTTTTTTGGATGTCTAGGGTTTTTGACATTCCTGTTTATTGTAAAAAGGCCTTCAGAGCCTCATTGTAATCATCTTCTTGCAAATGAGCGCAACCGTCACATCTCTTCTCAGAGATAAGCCGCCACCATTCTAGCAAGCTTGTTTCCGCTGCATTTTATAGTTTCAACTTATTTCCTTATTGAATAGAAACCAATTTTACTGTATATCTGTTATTTTGTGCTAAGCATTTTTTTATTATAATCTGTATTCATTTTGTTCTGCAAATATATTCCAGATCAATGACCCTAGTACTAAAATATCTTCTTGATCAACAACCACAATCTAAAAATTCCTACCCAAGAAGTTGATATTGAACATGCTATAGAGGAGAATGAATCAACTAATGAAGCAACTATGTTCCTTCGGATTGGTATTTTGGTCTTGAATATTCTTCTAAAGAGGATGTGGTTGTAGAAGAATTACATGCGACTTGGTTAGTCCCTAAAGACTACAATATGAGGAGTAAAGGAGTTATGCCTACTATCCTATGAGAACTAACAAAGAAGCCAAAAAACCATATTCTCTCCTCAAACTCAGAAAAACATATTCCCAAATCAGCCAAAGTGTTAACGCTAGAGATTACTCTTGACTGCAAAAAGGGAATTCCTAGCACATCTTGAAAAGGATTTTATGTTGATAGGTGGGTCATGGTTGAAGAAAAGAGAAAGGCAAAATAATGGATTTTAAACATCGTAGATCAGTGATCAAGGCAATTGGGAATGGAGTCTCCTATCATATTTCATGGATCTGAGGAAATCAAACCAATTATCAGACACGTTTGATAATATCATGGATAAGTATAAGAATAAGGAAAACCATTATGGAATACAGAGGCATCACTAGCCTATCAGACTTGCATAATTCACATGATAGAATATTCATGAAAAAAATGCTTTTCATTAATGAATATTAGATATATGAGTAAACTCCATAGAAACAGAGCAAGTAAACTAAGGATTTAATGCACATGAATTATGTAGTGTATAATTTATATTCAAATAAGAGGAAAAATGAATAAGAAAAAAAATAGAAAGTACAGACGAATACGCAAGGTTCTCATAGATCTCTGATAATAAAATATACAAAGAAGAAGCCGCCCTCAAGCTTACAATATAGAGAACACAACCTCTCTACCTTCCTAATCTATCTCTCCATCCTTTTGAACTGAATCCTCCCCATTGTTTACATTCAGACTTTTCAATATATAGATACACTACTACAAATTCCAGATCCCAATTTAGTGGATCATCGATCCTTCTATAACCAAACATAGAAAGCAGTTAAAAGAAGAGTTGGATCTGATAACTGAAGGATAAGATCCACAATTATAGCTAGATCCTATTTTCCAAGTCATACTTTGACTATTCAAAAATTGGGATCTTGGTCATGACAGGTAGGCTCAAAGTGTATCGACCAAGTAGAAAATGATGTCCAAAACAAGATAATTCTCCTCCTGGTTGCATTGGGTCTTCAAAAGATTAAAAAATGATAAAACTATAAATTCTCTGCACATTCAGTAGCGCATGCAAATTTTCCTATACAAGAGGTGCTACCGGATTTGCTGTAGCAACTTTCTGTAGCATATTTTTAACTTTGGTTGATTTCTTTTTAAACAAAACTTTTCTTTAGCCATACTTGATGTTGCCTGGACAAAACTTGAATTGATGTTAATGTTATGAAGTCTTTACAAAATTCTGGAAACTTTTTAAATAAAGGCTCCATGTATATCACATTTAGAATACTGGCTGAGAATGCCCTATGTATACACAGACTTATGCCACTTCAAATGATTCTTAAAGAGCCTTCACGACCCATGTCATAAAAATCAATCTTCAATCTTGAGAACTTGACTATCCCTATCTCTGCAAGTGCAGCAATGAAACCACCCTTGATCTATAGCAGCACATTCCTATTATTTCAGGATTTTCCAGGTCCTGAGGTTTCCCTTTTTGAGTGAATTTGATTGCATTTCCAACAAAGTTTCAAATGCATTATTGAAGCCTACTTGAAGCATTTTCATTGTTGAACCAATAATGTTTTCCAATTTGAAACAATGTGCAAAAGACAATCTGCAGTAGAAGGTGTTTCCTTTGTTTTCTATCATAATATGTTGGACAAAGAAGAGGTGTTTCACTATCAATGTCGATGGTATCGAGAAGCTTCATTACATGGTATTAATTCTCAACATCATCCAACAATGCTTGAACAACTTCATGAAAACCTCCGGAGCATGCATCATGAAGTGAAATTTCTCCATCCTCGTCCTTAGAATCCAGGCTTTCTCCCCTTTATCTGTCATGGAATGTTACCAAATGCTTGAAGACTCAAGCTAAAGCTGCAAACTCCCCATTCAAATGGATTGAATCTTATATTTATGAAGTCCTACAAACTCCAATATTTTGCATAAATTGTAGAAGCAAGCGAGTTCATCACTTTGTTTAGAAGATTTTGAATAAGTTTTGAATGAACGAAACATTCTAAAACCTGTTAATCCCACATAATTCCTACAAAACTATCCTTGATTAGAAACCCTCAAAGCCATGCCAAAAATTTATTTGCTACCATCTTGCCATCGACCGACATTGTGTCGATCCCATCTCCTGCCTCAATACAATAGTGAAGAAATATAGTTTCAACATGACAGCAAGCCCAAGCTGCAACAAAAATATTACTGACACTATAACGAACCATCTTTCACTCGCAGTTTTGATGTGACTTCCGAGATTAATGGCAAGAAAAGTTGCTGACATGAAACCCGCAACACCAACGACTACCCATATAAATATCTCCAATGGAATAACAGACAGACATGATGCGGGGATAAACACAAAGTGAGAATAGCCATATAAGCACCAAAGGTTTACAAGGCCTGATAGCACTGAGAAATACTTTAGGACAAAGTACGCCGCCAGAGGTATGACAGAAACATAGCCATAAAATAGGCCATCCAACCATGTAACCTGATTAATGTCATAATTCCAATGTTTGTGATGTTTCTTGTAAGCTATATTACCTACGAAATTCCCTAATGCCGCAACAACAAGTATGAGAGTAGTGCAAATCCAGGATGGGCCATATAAATCTAGGTTGTGAATAGTCCTCTCTCTGTCAAGATATTCATTAATGCGTTTGTCAAATCTTGCCCCACTAGATCCAACCTAAGTATAACATGAGGCAGGGCATATCCTTCATAAATTGGCACTGTGTGATTAACATTGTTCCCAACATCTAGCACAATACTAGTTGAACGACCACTTGCATACAAAGACAGAACTCCCTAAATGGAAACATACATAGCAGACATATTAAAAGTTTTAAACATGATTTGAGTCTTCATCTCTCTGTGATTCGGTTAGCTAGACATGTCAGATGTGAAAGTCATTGGTGAACTTAAAGATGTCATGATTAGGTTAGCCTTTGATCCTCAAGTCTTTCAAACTATTGATATTATTGTTGTTGACATACAA
>JZKD02S0231249.1:0-21528 GCA_000966675.3 Picea glauca
GTTGGAAGGGTTTCCACAGATCTGCTATGATGCTTCATCTATAACCCCAACTATCCTTCCAAAAGAGTTGCACCCTAAATGGATGAATGATGCACTCTGAAGAATTCCACTGTTCGAATCTGATGGAAAGTGGCTCAATCTATGCGCCATGGCTGGATCTCAACTGGGTCGGAAGGAAACTGCAATCCGAGCTCTGATCTCATGCAACTACACAAACACTCTATCTGACTTGTGCCCCCACTGGTTGAGTTATGCAACATTGATAACTGGATACTCCTGAATAGCACAGTGAAATACCTGGATGGTATCTCCGATGGGCCAGGGTGTGTCTCTCAACACTGAAAACTATCAATGGTGGTGGTTTCCTCCAGAAATCCACAAAACAATAGAAGTCAAATCTCTTCCTCCTTTGGGAACTCTCAACATCAAATCATAACAATGCATAATGAGGAATTTAGTCGAATTCCTCCCTGTATACTCTTCCCGATCTAATTCACCATTGACCTCACTTAAAATATGTGCTTTTCCTCCTAAGGTGAATAATTAATTAATTAAGTCCCCCTTTAGCACCTTTTCGTTCTAATTCTTTGTTGACTTAGGCTTAAGTGACTTTTCCTATGCTTTTTGGCTTAATTCATCGTTTATCCACCAAATCACCCTTATTTCTTCCTTTTGTTCCCTGTTTGTGCCTGAATATAGTCTACGGGAACACATAGACTACTAAGTCACTCCCTGCTGGCCTACTCTTTGGAACAGGACATCACATGATGAAGAATAGGTAGAGGATCTCTGGGCTATGGAGCAGATAGAGGAAATCATGTGCGCTACATATGAAAAGAAAACAAGATGTCTAAGGGCAGGAATAGAAGGAAACACTCCTATACATATCAATGTCAGCGTGGAACCCATAACCCCATGTGCGACTAATACACCAGAAAGAACACCACCATTTAGACAACCGAATTTTAGTAGAAGAAAGACAACAAGAAGTGCACCAATCAAGGAACAACAACTAGAGGAGTTAGTTCAGGAAGTAGTAGTCAAGTATCTACACCACGCGGAAGTCGTAGTTCATCACCGTTCAAAATGCCAGGACATGATCCCACCATCAGGTTACCTGAATTCAAGGGAGAAGCATCGAAGGATCCTGAAAAGCACTTGTTTATCAATGAGAATATTTGGGAAGCGAAGCAGATCATAGATGAGGATACAAAACTTGTGCACTTAGCTATCATGCTAAGAGACCATGCACTGAATTGGTACATGAGCTTAGCTATAAATAGTCCATCTGGAACTACAAGGATGATTGCAGATGTCAAGAAGCTACTGATAAATGAATTTCAGAAGCCTAGCTCAGAAGATCAGTATATGAATGAGATGATTGAAATCAGACAGAAACTAGGTGAGTCTGTTTGGGATATTGGTCAGAGGTTCAGACGATTGAAGGGTAAATTGAAGTATGTCATGACTAATATGTATCATAGACATCTCTTTGTGAACTCGCTATTACCACATCTGAAATACCCTTTGAGGCAACAGAAGTTTCAAACTCAGGCAGAGGCTCTACAAGCAACCCTACAACTAGAAGAGAACCAGTATCATGAGACAAATACAACAATAGAGGAGTTGAAGGAGGATCTGAAGAACCTCACATTTCAACTAAACTAGAATAAGAGAAATGAGAAAAGAGAAGTTGTTTGGTGTACCACATGCAGGACAAAAGGACATCACAAGAATGATTGCCCAACTTTCGCACAGTACATGGCAACATGACTACCAAACCCTTTGCCAACAGGATGACCATGGTGCAAGATGTGTAAAACACATGGACATTATTCATATCATTGTCCAATGATATAGAAGTATCAGACAGTACCTAAGAGTTCATATTGCAACTTTTGCAAATCAGTGGGTCGTGATGACAAAGATTCTAGGGGAATGGACTTGATGCAGGAAAGAACGTCAGACCCCTATAGGGTGTAGGCAGAAATGATGACAGGCAAAGCTGCACCTCAGTTTAACCATATACCAACACAGAGTTCTACCAATTGGAAGGCTTAAGGGTGTGAGAGTAGATCTGCATGGAGTGCACACTAAGGCATACTTTGAAGTAATAGAAATAGTGGATGGCACAACACCTTATCCAACATTGCTTGTCCTAGATTGGGCATTTGATAACCAGGCCATAATCAACTTGAAGACAAGGAAGATGACATTCAAATTGGGAGGATACAGAGTCATTACGCCATTAGAGCGATCATAAGGAGAAATGTTTGTAGAACCCACTTGCTTAGATCTAGAGGAAATCAACCAGTTATACAGAACCACCGCGGGTGAAGAATATTATGTTAACCCAACTGTAGATGGAGTAATCAGTTGGAGGAGCATCACATCATGTGTTTCTGACTCAAATACAGGCTTGGAGAATTGGCAACAAAGATTACATGAAGTCTCCACATGAAGGTGCACAAGAATAGACTACGTAGTAAGATGGGTGGGTACAGAGACAAGAGAACCTCCTAGTTTTCATGGGGTGAATGACTTAGAAGAATTACTAACAAGATACGAAGATGAAGTGTTAGAGAACTAGAGGCTCTTGTCCCTGAACATGGCATTCAAGGAAGCACCTGCAAGATGGTGGGGTGCGCACAAAGAAACAGTTAAGGATTGGTACCAATGTAAGCGACTGTTGCGCATAAGATTCGACGCAGAGCAAGGGAGCACTAAGATGAAGAGATACGATGGATAGGGGACACCAGTAGAACATTTGGAGAGATGCAAAACACTATGTAGGATGACACCACCAGAGGAATGGCCTCATCATTTCATCCATACATTAGAAGGAGTTCCAGGAAATTGGTATGTATACCAGGAACTGCACAGAAGCACTACAAAATGGATAACATTACAAAAGAATTTATAGTAACCTTCTCATTTGAACATGAGAACTCCAACATTGATTCATCACTCAAACAAATCAGAGGGGTGATATTTATTGATGAACCAGAGGTGGAACTCATGACAGAGTATCAACAACAAAACAGACAAACAATCAAAGAACTATTGTCATGCTATCATGTGGAAGAAGAAGCACAAGAGGAAGATGACCCGTGCAACATTCATATTATAGAATTTGAAGGTGAAAGAGAGGTGGAAGGTCCATCTTTGGAATCATAAGTATTCTTTGCACCTATCAAAGTGACGAAAGTTAATATTGGGACAACAAATAAACCTAAAATGGAAAGTATTAGAGACTATTGGGATGAACAAACAATGGAAAGAATAACAGATTTATTGCGCGAGTACAGTGACCTATTCCCAACAATGTTTACAGAGATGAAAGGCATAGCAGGAGAGCTAGGAGAGATGAAGATACCTCTCAAACCTGAGGCTAGATCTGTCAAACAGAGACCTTATAGACTAAATCCAATATATAAGCAGAAAGTGAAAGCAAAAATTGATAGAATGTTAGAAACTGAAATTATCGAACCAGTAGAAGAATCTGAATGGATAAGCCCTATGGTAGTGAAAGAAAAGAAACAAGGGGGGATAAGGATTTGTGCAGACATGAGGAAACTAAATGATGCATTCCTACATGACCCTTTTCCCACCCCTTTCACAGATGAGGTATTAGAGAATGTGGGAGGCCATGAGGCATACTCATTTACAGATGGATTTTCAGGTTATCATCATATCAAGATAGCTCCAAAAGATAGGTACAAGACTATTGTTGCCATAGAATGGGGATCCTACCAGTATGTAGTCATGCCTTTTGGGTTGAAGAATGCACCAATGATATTTTTAAGGGTAGTAATTGTTGTTTTTAAGGGTTTCATACATCAATTTTTAGAAGTATATATGGACGATTGGACTGTATACAACCTACTAAAATATCATGTGGAAGTGTTAAGGCTGATATCATTGAATATCAAGAAGTGCATCTTTGGAACATCTTTTGGAATATTGTTGGGACACATGGTGTGCAAACAAGGCTTGCTAGTGGATTTTTCTAAGATTGTAGTCATTGTTAATTTACCACCACCAAAACCACTGCGCTAGTTGAGAGCAACATTGGGACGTACGGGCTACTATAGAAAATTTATAAAAGGGTATGCGCAGATCACTGCGCCAATGGAGAAACTGTTAAAAAAGAATATTGAATTCTAGTGGAAGGAGGATTGTCAACAAGGTTTGGACACCCTAAAAGAAAAGATGGTAAAAACGCCTATAGTAGTATTCCCAGATTGGAAAAAGACATTCCATGTGCATGTAGATGCATCAACTATAACACTTGGAGCAATTCTGGCGCAGCTTGGAGGAGGGGATTTGGATCATCCTATAGAATTTGCAAGCAGAAAATTGTCAGAATCATAACATAACTACAATACTATAGAGAGAGAAGGCCTAGCTATGGTCTATGTACTTTAGAAGTTCAGACATTACTTACTGGGCAAACACTTTAAGATGTTCACAAATCATTAAGCCCTCAAATATCTAGTCAATAAGCCAGTGTTGGAGGGTGAGGATCTGTAGATGGCTACTGTTATTTCAAGAATTTGACTTTGAAGTGATAGTCAAACCAGGGAAGCTAAATACAGGACCTGATCACCTGTCAAGGGTAATGAATGCAGAAGAACCTACCAACTTGGAAGACAACTTCCTTGATGCACAATTTTTTTCAATCCAAATAGTCGATGAATACTTTGTTGATATTATTAAATACTTGAGTACATAAATTACACCACAAGATTTTAACACTGCGCAGAAGAAAAATCTGGTAGTCAGACCCACAGACTATCAACTGATCACAGAACATTTATACAAGATGGGTGCAGACATCATTTTGAGAAGATGCGTACTAGAACATGAAAGGCCTCGAATTTTGGCAGAAGCTCATGAGGGAATAGCGGGAGGACATTATGCAGGAAAAGATATCACGCAGAAGGTATTGCACACAGGAATATGGTGGCCAACAATTCACAGAGATGTTAAGGACTATTTCCAGAGATGAGATATCTGTCAGAGGATTGGTAAACCTAATAGAAGGGATGAGATGCCCCTAAGACCACAAGTAACTTTGCAGATATTTGACAAATGGGCAATAGACTTTGTGGGGCCAATCCACCCACCATCAAAAAGGTCAAGAGCAATATATATCATTACTGCGACATAATACTTAACGAGATGGGAAAAACAACACCAATCAAAGACTATAGCGCAGAGACAACAACAAACTTCTTGTTTGAGCAAGTGATCACTAGATTTGGTTATCCAAGGATTTTGATAAGTGACCAAAGTACTCACTTTATCAATATTACTATCAAGGCTATGACTGAGGAGTTTGAAGTCTATCATTAGAAGAGTACACCATACCATCCTCAAGCAAATGGAACAATAGAAGCCTGCAATAAGATTTTGGAGAATGCTAGGACAAAGACTACAATGTTAACAGGGATGATTGGGATTTGAAGATACCAACAGTACTATGGGAATATAGGACTGCATGTAAAACGATAATAGGACATACACCATTCATATTGGTGTATGGGTAGGAAGCAGTAGTACCATTAGAATTTCGGGTACCCAATCTATGCGTAGTAGAAATTACCAACATGACAGAAAGAGGCGCAGTTAAGGAAAGTCTCAATAAACTAATGGAGATGGAAGAAGATAGGATTATGGCAGGATTTCACCAAGAGGTATAGAAAGCAAGGGACGAATCTTGACATGACAGACATATCAAGAGGAAGTGTTTCAAGGAGGGAGACCTAGTCTTTCTCTATGACAACAAATTTTTTCAACATCCTCCGAGTCGATGGAAACTATACAGGGAGAGTCGACCTCCGAACACTTAAAAGTTATAGCGCAATAATAAAACATGTACGTAGTGTATAATAGTAGGAGTTAAGATAGAGAAAATCAGAAAAAGAAATAAAAAAGAAGAAAAAGGAGGAAAAAAAATATAAAAATAGAAAAGACATAAAATACAAAAATACTAGAAAATAAAACGCATAGCAGAAAGGGGACTCGACGCGACGAAAGGAAAAATGTTTGCGTGCAACATACATGCAATATACTACGCACTAAGGAAAGTTTACAACAAAAATACATCGTGCACTCGAGATGCTTAATGCACTGAAAAAAGGGCTAACGGTAAAATAAAATTAAAAAATGATGGTTGCGGCAAAAAGGCGCCAACTAGCGACATTTATGAAATTAAATGGAGCGTACGCATAAAACATCATTGCATTAATCATAGCCAAGGAAGACTCTCCGTGAAGTTTCACGACATTTTTTATATAAAGGGGGAACGCGGGGAACATAAGACTTATTATGAAAATGTGAACTTGCAGTGATAGAGAGCATGCAGAGTAGAAGCGAATTGACTAAAAACACAGTGCGAATCAGTTGGAACCCATTCAACAAAAACTGACCNGTTGGAAGGGTTTCCACAGATCTGCTATGATGCTTCATCTATAACCCCAACTATCCTTCCAAAAGAGTTGCACCCTAAATGGATGAATGATGCACTCTGAAGAATTCCACTGTTCGAATCTGATGGAAAGTGGCTCAATCTATGCGCCATGGCTGGATCTCAACTGGGTCGGAAGGAAACTGCAATCCGAGCTCTGATCTCATGCAACTACACAAACACTCTATCTGACTTGTGCCCCCACTGGTTGAGTTATGCAACATTGATAACTGGATACTCCTGAATAGCACAGTGAAATACCTGGATGGTATCTCCGATGGGCCAGGGTGTGTCTCTCAACACTGAAAACTATCAATGGTGGTGGTTTCCTCCAGAAATCCACAAAACAATAGAAGTCAAATCTCTTCCTCCTTTGGGAACTCTCAACATCAAATCATAACAATGCATAATGAGGAATTTAGTCGAATTCCTCCCTGTATACTCTTCCCGATCTAATTCACCATTGACCTCACTTAAAATATGTGCTTTTCCTCCTAAGGTGAATAATTAATTAATTAAGTCCCCCTTTAGCACCTTTTCGTTCTAATTCTTTGTTGACTTAGGCTTAAGTGACTTTTCCTATGCTTTTTGGCTTAATTCATCGTTTATCCACAAAATCACCCTTATTTCTTCCTTTTGTTCCCTGTTTGTGCCTGAATATAGTCTACGGGAACACATAGACTACTAAGTCACTCCCTGCTGGCCTACTCTTTGGAACGGGACATCACATGATGAAGAATAGGTAGAGGATCTCTAGGCTATGGAGCAGATAGAGGAAATCCTGTGCGCTACATATGAAAAGAAAACAAGATGTCTAAGGGCAGGAATAGAAGGAAACACTCCTATACATATCAGTGTCAACGTGGAACCCATAACCCCATGTGCGACTAATACACCAGAAAGAACACCACCATTTAGACAACCAAATTTTAGTAGAAGAAAGACAACAAGAAGTGCACCAATGAAGGAACAACAACTAGAGGAGTTAGTTCAGGAAGTAGTAGTCAAGTATCTACACCACGCGGAAGTCATAGTTCATCACCGTTCAAAATGCCAGGACATGATCCCACCATCAGGTTACCTGAATTCAAGGGAGAAGCATCGAAGGATCCTGAAAAGCACTTGTTTATCAATGAGAATATTTGGGAAGCGAAGCAGATCATAGATGAGGATACAAAACTTGTGCACTTAGCTATCATGCTAAGAGACCATGCACTGAATTGGTACATGAGCTTAGCTATAAATAGTCCATCTGGAACTACAAGGATGATTGCAGATGTCAAGAAGCTACTGATAAATGAATTTCAGAAGCCTAGCTCAGAAGATCAGTATATGAATGAGATGATTGAAATCAGACAGAAACTAGGTGAGTCTGTTTGGGATATTGGTCAGAGGTTCAGACGATTGAAGGGTAAATTGAAGTATGTCATGACTAATATGTATCATAGACATCTCTTTGTGAACTCGCTATTACCACATCTGAAATACCCTTTGAGGCAACAGAAGTTTCAAACTCAGGCAGAGGCTCTACAAGCAACCCTACAACTAGAAGAGAACCAGTATCATGAGACAAATACAACAATAGAGGAGTTGAAGGAGGATCTGAAGAACCTCACATTTCAACTAAACTAGAATAAGAGAAATGAGAAAAGAGAAGTTGTTTGGTGTACCACATGCAGGACAAAAGGACATCACAAGAATGATTGCCCAACTTTCGCACAGTACATGGCAACATGACTACCAAACCCTTTGCCAACAGGATGACCATGGTGCAAGATGTGTAAAACACATGGACATTATTCATATCATTGTCCAATGATATAGAAGTATCAGACAGTACCTAAGAGTTCATATTGCAACTTTTGCAAATCAGTGGGTCGTGATGACAAAGATTCTAGGGGAATGGACTTGATGCAGGAAAGAACGTCAGACCCCTATAGGGTGTAGGCAGAAATGATGACAGGCAAAGCTGCACCTCAGTTTAACCATATACCAACACAGAGTTCTACCAATTGGAAGGCTTAAGGGTGTGAGAGTAGATCTGCATGGAGTGCACACTAAGGCATACTTTGAAGTAATAGAAATAGTGGATGGCACAACACCTTATCCAACATTGCTTGTCCTAGATTGGGCATTTGATAACCAGGCCATAATCAACTTGAAGACAAGGAAGATGACATTCAAATTGGGAGGATACAGAGTCATTACGCCATTAGAGCGATCATAAGGAGAAATGTTTGTAGAACCCACTTGCTTAGATCTAGAGGAAATCAACCAGTTATACAGAACCACCGCGGGTGAAGAATATTATGTTAACCCAACTGTAGATGGAGTAATCAGTTGGAGGAGCATCACATCATGTGTTTCTGACTCAAATACAGGCTTGGAGAATTGGCAACAAAGATTACATGAAGTCTCCACATGAAGGTGCACAAGAATAGACTACGTAGTAAGATGGGTGGGTACAGAGACAAGAGAACCTCCTAGTTTTCATGGGGTGAATGACTTAGAAGAATTACTAACAAGATACGAAGATGAAGTGTTAGAGAACTAGAGGCTCTTGTCCCTGAACATGGCATTCAAGGAAGCACCTGCAAGATGGTGGGGTGCGCACAAAGAAACAGTTAAGGATTGGTACCAATGTAAGCGACTGTTGCGCATAAGATTCGACGCAGAGCAAGGGAGCACTAAGATGAAGAGATACGATGGATAGGGGACACCAGTAGAACATTTGGAGAGATGCAAAACACTATGTAGGATGACACCACCAGAGGAATGGCCTCATCATTTCATCCATACATTAGAAGGAGTTCCAGGAAATTGGTATGTATACCAGGAACTGCACAGAAGCACTACAAAATGGATAACATTACAAAAGAATTTATAGTAACCTTCTCATTTGAACATGAGAACTCCAACATTGATTCATCACTCAAACAAATCAGAGGGGTGATATTTATTGATGAACCAGAGGTGGAACTCATGACAGAGTATCAACAACAAAACAGACAAACAATCAAAGAACTATTGTCATGCTATCATGTGGAAGAAGAAGCACAAGAGGAAGATGACCCGTGCAACATTCATATTATAGAATTTGAAGGTGAAAGAGAGGTGGAAGGTCCATCTTTGGAATCATAAGTATTCTTTGCACCTATCAAAGTGACGAAAGTTAATATTGGGACAACAAATAAACCTAAAATGGAAAGTATTAGAGACTATTGGGATGAACAAACAATGGAAAGAATAACAGATTTATTGCGCGAGTACAGTGACCTATTCCCAACAATGTTTACAGAGATGAAAGGCATAGCAGGAGAGCTAGGAGAGATGAAGATACCTCTCAAACCTGAGGCTAGATCTGTCAAACAGAGACCTTATAGACTAAATCCAATATATAAGCAGAAAGTGAAAGCAAAAATTGATAGAATGTTAGAAACTGAAATTATCGAACCAGTAGAAGAATCTGAATGGATAAGCCCTATGGTAGTGAAAGAAAAGAAACAAGGGGGGATAAGGATTTGTGCAGACATGAGGAAACTAAATGATGCATTCCTACATGACCCTTTTCCCACCCCTTTCACAGATGAGGTATTAGAGAATGTGGGAGGCCATGAGGCATACTCATTTACAGATGGATTTTCAGGTTATCATCATATCAAGATAGCTCCAAAAGATAGGTACAAGACTATTGTTGCCATAGAATGGGGATCCTACCAGTATGTAGTCATGCCTTTTGGGTTGAAGAATGCACCAATGATATTTTTAAGGGTAGTAATTGTTGTTTTTAAGGGTTTCATACATCAATTTTTAGAAGTATATATGGACGATTGGACTGTATACAACCTACTAAAATATCATGTGGAAGTGTTAAGGCTGATATCATTGAATATCAAGAAGTGCATCTTTGGAACATCTTTTGGAATATTGTTGGGACACATGGTGTGCAAACAAGGCTTGCTAGTGGATTTTTCTAAGATTGTAGTCATTGTTAATTTACCACCACCAAAACCACTGCGCTAGTTGAGAGCAACATTGGGACGTACGGGCTACTATAGAAAATTTATAAAAGGGTATGCGCAGATCACTGCGCCAATGGAGAAACTGTTAAAAAAGAATATTGAATTCTAGTGGAAGGAGGATTGTCAACAAGGTTTGGACACCCTAAAAGAAAAGATGGTAAAAACGCCTATAGTAGTATTCCCAGATTGGAAAAAGACATTCCATGTGCATGTAGATGCATCAACTATAACACTTGGAGCAATTCTGGCGCAGCTTGGAGGAGGGGATTTGGATCATCCTATAGAATTTGCAAGCAGAAAATTGTCAGAATCATAACATAACTACAATACTATAGAGAGAGAAGGCCTAGCTATGGTCTATGTACTTTAGAAGTTCAGACATTACTTACTGGGCAAACACTTTAAGATGTTCACAAATCATTAAGCCCTCAAATATCTAGTCAATAAGCCAGTGTTGGAGGGTGAGGATCTGTAGATGGCTACTGTTATTTCAAGAATTTGACTTTGAAGTGATAGTCAAACCAGGGAAGCTAAATACAGGACCTGATCACCTGTCAAGGGTAATGAATGCAGAAGAACCTACCAACTTGGAAGACAACTTCCTTGATGCACAATTTTTTTCAATCCAAATAGTCGATGAATACTTTGTTGATATTATTAAATACTTGAGTACATAAATTACACCACAAGATTTTAACACTGCGCAGAAGAAAAATCTGGTAGTCAGACCCACAGACTATCAACTGATCACAGAACATTTATACAAGATGGGTGCAGACATCATTTTGAGAAGATGCGTACTAGAACATGAAAGGCCTCGAATTTTGGCAGAAGCTCATGAGGGAATAGCGGGAGGACATTATGCAGGAAAAGATATCACGCAGAAGGTATTGCACACAGGAATATGGTGGCCAACAATTCACAGAGATGTTAAGGACTATTTCCAGAGATGAGATATCTGTCAGAGGATTGGTAAACCTAATAGAAGGGATGAGATGCCCCTAAGACCACAAGTAACTTTGCAGATATTTGACAAATGGGCAATAGACTTTGTGGGGCCAATCCACCCACCATCAAAAAGGTCAAGAGCAATATATATCATTACTGCGACATAATACTTAACGAGATGGGAAAAACAACACCAATCAAAGACTATAGCGCAGAGACAACAACAAACTTCTTGTTTGAGCAAGTGATCACTAGATTTGGTTATCCAAGGATTTTGATAAGTGACCAAAGTACTCACTTTATCAATATTACTATCAAGGCTATGACTGAGGAGTTTGAAGTCTATCATTAGAAGAGTACACCATACCATCCTCAAGCAAATGGAACAATAGAAGCCTGCAATAAGATTTTGGAGAATGCTAGGACAAAGACTACAATGTTAACAGGGATGATTGGGATTTGAAGATACCAACAGTACTATGGGAATATAGGACTGCATGTAAAACGATAATAGGACATACACCATTCATATTGGTGTATGGGTAGGAAGCAGTAGTACCATTAGAATTTCGGGTACCCAATCTATGCGTAGTAGAAATTACCAACATGACAGAAAGAGGCGCAGTTAAGGAAAGTCTCAATAAACTAATGGAGATGGAAGAAGATAGGATTATGGCAGGATTTCACCAAGAGGTATAGAAAGCAAGGGACGAATCTTGACATGACAGACATATCAAGAGGAAGTGTTTCAAGGAGGGAGACCTAGTCTTTCTCTATGACAACAAATTTTTTCAACATCCTCCGAGTCGATGGAAACTATACAGGGAGAGTCGACCTCCGAACACTTAAAAGTTATAGCGCAATAATAAAACATGTACGTAGTGTATAATAGTAGGAGTTAAGATAGAGAAAATCAGAAAAAGAAATAAAAAAGAAGAAAAAGGAGGAAAAAAAATATAAAAATAGAAAAGACATAAAATACAAAAATACTAGAAAATAAAACGCATAGCAGAAAGGGGACTCGACGCGACGAAAGGAAAAATGTTTGCGTGCAACATACATGCAATATACTACGCACTAAGGAAAGTTTACAACAAAAATACATCGTGCACTCGAGATGCTTAATGCACTGAAAAAAGGGCTAACGGTAAAATAAAATTAAAAAATGATGGTTGCGGCAAAAAGGCGCCAACTAGCGACATTTATGAAATTAAATGGAGCGTACGCATAAAACATCATTGCATTAATCATAGCCAAGGAAGACTCTCCGTGAAGTTTCACGACATTTTTTATATAAAGGGGGAACGCGGGGAACATAAGACTTATTATGAAAATGTGAACTTGCAGTGATAGAGAGCATGCAGAGTAGAAGCGAATTGACTAAAAACACAGTGCGAATCAGTTGGAACCCATTCAACAAAAACTGACCNTGAAATTAAATGGAGCGTACGCATAAAACATCATTGCATTAATCATAGACAAGGAAGACTCTCCGTGAAGTTTCACGACATTTTCTATATAAAGGGGGAATGCGGGGAACATAAGACTTATTATGAAAACGTGAACTTGCAGTGATAGAGAGCACGCAGAGTAGAAGCGAATTGACTAAGAACACAGTGTGAATCAGTTGGAACCCATTCAACAAAAACTGACCACTACCCATGATGACACCACTGAAGATGGGAGCTCCAAGTCAAGTAGGGAGAAAAACAAGAAATAGTGTTAGGGTACCATATGAAACCGTGGAGGCCAGACATAAAACTGCACAGAATGAGGAATTCGTCGATGTGGATGTGATTCTGTCACCACAAGAAGAACCAACAAGCCCTACATCGGTGGTGGAAGAAACACAACAGCCAACAACAACGACTATGGAAATCGACCCGCACAATGGTGCGCAAGGTCACACTACAAAGGGCACAAACACCGTACAACAACTTGCGAGGGGCGAAGAATCCCAACGAACACATGGCGAAGCCAGCGCGCACATAAAGGTTGCAGCACCAAGACTACCCAAAGCAGAATTTGTGAAGTAGCAGGAGGGTATGATGGAAGACATTACCGGCCAAACAGACCTTCTCGTGGTAAAGAGACACATGGAGGTTGGGACCTCAAGTCAGCCACCAAGAAGAAATGGCAAACATCCCATGATGTGGTCCCCACAGAGGCAACCCGACACAACCATTGTACTATCGCGCATTCCAGAGGGAATGCAAACCACGCCGACACTTATGGGATGCGTGGAGAAGTTGAAATATTCGGACCACGACGTGGTCGATGTTGGCAAATTCCTCGAGTTTGCGCAACATGTATACCTAGACAACATAGGAAAATGCACCATTGGAGACCCAATCTTACAGCCAAAACCATGGGTTGTCGGCCTGACCAACACATGCATTCTAAATCTGCTTGAAATTCCCCATTTTGGAAGGGGGAAAGAAGTTAAAAACTACGTCAAGCAATTGATGGTGGTCCTCCATGGAGGATTCTTATGGTTGTAACAACCTGTCTCAATAGATGTGGAACTTATTGCACTCATCACAGGACTGCCATCAATGGGTGAGAACCCCGCTCAGTACCTAGATGAAAAAACAAAGGAAAAATCCTTGGTTGAGGAGATGAAGACAACTTACGGCATAGAGAGGGGCTCACGTGGGATCATAATCAAGAGGATCAACGATGAAGCAATGAGGATGGCCACCAAGCTCATGGCCTGCAAAATACTTAGGAAATGTCGCAAGGAAGAAGTCTCGGTCGGGGTCATCGCAGCTGCAGCACAATCCGCTAATGGAACTACACTTAGTTGGGCCTCGTATCTATTAAACTTGTTCCTCGAAGACTGCAAAGATGCACAGGACTTGGGAACTGAGTTTCACTACTCGTGGTTACTCATCTTGATCGCGCTGATGGGGTTGAGGGAGCCCCCGTACTCTCATTTTTGTGACCAAATCGGTTGATGTCGCACATCGTAGTACACATCATTGGGGAGTAATTCAGACCCCAAGTATAGAACTACCAACACATGTANAGCAGGGAGAAAAACAAGAAATAGTGTTAGGGTACCATATGAAACCGTGGAGGCCAGAAATAAAACTGCACAGACTGAGGAATTCGTCGATGTGGATGTGATTCTGTCACCACAAGAAGAACCAACAAGCCCTACATCGGTGGTGGAAGAAACACAACAGCCAACAACAACGACTATGGAAATCAACCCGCACAATGGTGCGCAAGGTCACACTACAAAGGGCACAAACACCGTACAACAACTTGCGAGGGGCGAAGAATCCCAACGAACACATGGCGAAGCCAGCACGCACATAAAGGTTGCAGCACCAAGACTACCCAAAGCAGAATTTGTGAAGCAGCAGGAGGGTATGATGGAAGACATTACCGGCCAAACAGACCTTCTCGTGGTAAAGAGACACATGGAGGTTGGGACCTCAAGTCAGCCACCAAGAAGAAATGGCAAACATCCCATGATGTGGTCCCCACAGAGGCAACCCGACACAACCATCATACTATCGCGCATTCCAGAGGGAATGCAAACCACACCGACACTTATGGGATGCGTGGAGAAGTTGAAATATTCGGACCACGACGTGGTCGATGTTGGCAAATTCCTCGAGTTTGCGCAGCAAGTATATCTAGACAACATAGGAAAAGGCACCATTGGAGACCCAATCTTACAGCCAAAACCATGGGTTGTCGGCCTGACCAACACATGCATTCTAAATATGCTTGAAATTCCCCATTTTGGAAGGGGGAAAGAAGTTAAAAACTACGTCAAGCAATTGATGGTGGTTCTCCATGGAGGATTCTTATGGTTGGAACAACCTGTCTCAATAGATGTGGAACTTATTGCACTCATCACAGGACTGCCATCAATGGGTGAGAACCCCACTCAGTACCTANCAGACCTTCTCGTGGTAAAGAGACACATGGAGGTTGGGACCTCAAGTCAGCCACCAAGAAGAAATGGCAAACATCCCATGATGTGGTCCCCACAGAGGCAACCCGACACAACCATTGTACTATCGCGCATTCCAGAGGGAATGCAAACCACGCCGACACTTATGGGATGCGTGGAGAAGTTGAAATATTCGGACCACGACGTGGTCGATGTTGGCAAATTCCTCGAGTTTGCGCAACATGTATACCTAGACAACATAGGAAAATGCACCATTGGAGACCCAATCTTACAGCCAAAACCATGGGTTGTCGGCCTGACCAACACATGCATTCTAAATCTGCTTGAAATTCCCCATTTTGGAAGGGGGAAAGAAGTTAAAAACTACGTCAAGCAATTGATGGTGGTCCTCCATGGAGGATTCTTATGGTTGTAACAACCTGTCTCAATAGATGTGGAACTTATTGCACTCATCACAGGACTGCCATCAATGGGTGAGAACCCCGCTCAGTACCTAGATGAAAAAACAAAGGAAAAATCCTTGGTTGAGGAGATGAAGACAACTTACGGCATAGAGAGGGGCTCACGTGGGATCATAATCAAGAGGATCAACGATGAAGCAATGAGGATGGCCACCAAGCTCATGGCCTGCAAAATACTTAGGAAATGTCGCAAGGAAGAAGTCTCGGTCGGGGTCATCGCAGCTGCAGCACAATCCGCTAATGGAACTACACTTAGTTGGGCCTCGTATCTATTAAACTTGTTCCTCGAAGACTGCAAAGATGCACAGGACTTGGGAACTGAGTTTCACTACTCGTGGTTACTCATCTTGATCGCGCTGATGGGGTTGAGGGAGCCCCCGTACTCTCATTTTTGTGACCAAATCGGTTGATGTCGCACATCGTAGTACACATCATTGGGGAGTAATTCAGACCCCAAGTATAGAACTACCAACACATGTACCTTTTCCAGCTATTTCAGTGAGATACAAGAAAGTGTTGCGAACACTTGGAGGATTACTCCAGACGTGGTTGCACAATATCAGGACATAGCCAGCTTGAGGGCGACAAGGCACAACATGTGGATCCAAGCGCGTAGGGATCCAGAGAAGGAATGGCTACAGTTGAGACACTGCATCACTAAGGATGGCATAAAAATGGCAACGAGGGATTGGCACGATGAATGGAGGATTCCAGTCCTGACGCAAGAAGTGCCTAAGGGTATAGAGGTAGACACCGTTGGACCCAAAAAATCGACAAAGTCGGGGAAACCCAATCAAAAGTCGGTACAACAGACTACGTCGAAGAAGAATACACAGGCAACACAAAAGGACACTTCCACATGACAGAAAGAACAAGGAGCAAGGGACACTACAACACAAGACAGCACCTCAACATCTATTCGACAGGAGTCAGCCCCCCCGAAGAGGCCAATAGTACATATGAGAGGATATCACAAGAAGCCAAAAGCACACAAACAACTGCCAAAATACACTATCACGGAGGATGACACAGACCTCGTGGCAGAAAGGGTGAAGGATCATGTAGTGAAAGATTTTGAAGAATCCCAACACTAGAGAGAAAGAATACAAGACGACTTGGCAGGCATAAAGTGGGTCCTTGAGTAGATTAGGTCAGCACAGAGGCCTGAAAGGGGAACTAAATCCTTCCCCGAAGAAGCGACAGTGGTGACAAGGACTACACCAAGCAAAAAGGACACAATTCAGACTATTGCCCAGGCGAGTCCAACTTTCAGGTTAACAACTAATATGTTGCAAATGGATGAAACTGTAGCACAAACACCATTGAAGGACCTGGCGTAGGTAGAGATGGTATTAACAAGAATACCTACCAAGGCACTATAAGGCTCTAAGTCAGTGTCGCACAAGAGGTACAAACACGTGCCCTAATAGATGCAACAGAACTGCAGGAGATAAGAGATGGCAAGGAAGCTTTGGAATTGGTGATTGAGCAATTCAAGTTCAAAACCAAGGAAGAAAAGGAACGCGCAGACATAATTGGGCAGGGATTGACAACGACATACAGTCGAATCCACAACAGTGCGCAGGCAGCAGAGAANCAGACCTTCTCGTGGTAAAGAGACACATGGAGGTTGGGACCTCAAGTCAGCCACCAAGAAGAAATGGCAAACATCCCATGATGTGGTCCCCACAGAGGCAACCCGACACAACCATTGTACTATCGCGCATTCCAGAGGGAATGCAAACCACGCCGACACTTATGGGATGCGTGGAGAAGTTGAAATATTCGGACCACGACGTGGTCGATGTTGGCAAATTCCTCGAGTTTGCGCAACATGTATACCTAGACAACATAGGAAAATGCACCATTGGAGACCCAATCTTACAGCCAAAACCATGGGTTGTCGGCCTGACCAACACATGCATTCTAAATCTGCTTGAAATTCCCCATTTTGGAAGGGGGAAAGAAGTTAAAAACTACGTCAAGCAATTGATGGTGGTCCTCCATGGAGGATTCTTATGGTTGTAACAACCTGTCTCAATAGATGTGGAACTTATTGCACTCATCACAGGACTGCCATCAATGGGTGAGAACCCCGCTCAGTACCTAGATGAAAAAACAAAGGAAAAATCCTTGGTTGAGGAGATGAAGACAACTTACGGCATAGAGAGGGGCTCACGTGGGATCATAATCAAGAGGATCAACGATGAAGCAATGAGGATGGCCACCAAGCTCATGGCCTGCAAAATACTTAGGAAATGTCGCAAGGAAGAAGTCTCGGTCGGGGTCATCGCAGCTGCAGCACAATCCGCTAATGGAACTACACTTAGTTGGGCCTCGTATCTATTAAACTTGTTCCTCGAAGACTGCAAAGATGCACAGGACTTGGGAACTGAGTTTCACTACTCGTGGTTACTCATCTTGATCGCGCTGATGGGGTTGAGGGAGCCCCCGTACTCTCATTTTTGTGACCAAATCGGTTGATGTCGCACATCGTAGTACACATCATTGGGGAGTAATTCAGACCCCAAGTATAGAACTACCAACACATGTAACTTTTCCAGCTATTTCAGTGAGATACAAGAAAGTGTTGTGAACACTTGGAGGATTACTCCAGACGTGGTTGCACAATATCAGGACATAGCCAGCTTGAGGGCGACAAGGCACAACATGTGGATCCAAGTGCGTAGGGATCCAGGGAAGGAATGACTACAGTTGAGACACTGCATCACTGAGGATGGCATAGAAATGGCAACGAGGGATTGGCACGACGAATGGAGGATTCCAGTCCTGATGCAAGAAGTGCCTAAGGGTATAGAGGTAGACACCGTTGCACCCAAAAAATCGACAAAGTCGGGGAAACCCAGTCAAAAGTCGGTACAACAGGAGAAGGGGACTACGTCGAAGAAGAATACACAGGCAACACAAAAGGACACTGCCACAGGACAGAAAGAACAAGGAGCAAGGGACACTACAACACAAGACAACACCTCAACATCTATTCGATAGGAGTCAGGCCCCCCGAAGAGGCCAATAGTACATATGAGAGGNTTGAGGGAGCCCCCGTACTCTCATTTTTGTGACCAAATCGGTTGATGTCGCACATCGTAGTACACATCATTGGGGAGTAATTCAGACCCCAAGTATAGAACTACCAACACATGTACCTTTTCCAGCTATTTCAGTGAGATACAAGAAAGTGTTGCGAACACTTGGAGGATTACTCCAGACGTGGTTGCACAATATCAGGACATAGCCAGCTTGAGGGCGACAAGGCACAACATGTGGATCCAAGCGCGTAGGGATCCAGAGAAGGAATGGCTACAGTTGAGACACTGCATCACTAAGGATGGCATAAAAATGGCAACGAGGGATTGGCACGATGAATGGAGGATTCCAGTCCTGACGCAAGAAGTGCCTAAGGGTATAGAGGTAGACACCGTTGGACCCAAAAAATCGACAAAGTCGGGGAAACCCAATCAAAAGTCGGTACAACAGACTACGTCGAAGAAGAATACACAGGCAACACAAAAGGACACTTCCACATGACAGAAAGAACAAGGAGCAAGGGACACTACAACACAAGACAGCACCTCAACATCTATTCGACAGGAGTCAGCCCCCCCGAAGAGGCCAATAGTACATATGAGAGGATATCACAAGAAGCCAAAAGCACACAAACAACTGCCAAAATACACTATCACGGAGGATGACACAGACCTCGTGGCAGAAAGGGTGAAGGATCATGTAGTGAAAGATTTTGAAGAATCCCAACACTAGAGAGAAAGAATACAAGACGACTTGGCAGGCATAAAGTGGGTCCTTGAGTAGATTAGGTCAGCACAGAGGCCTGAAAGGGGAACTAAATCCTTCCCCGAAGAAGCGACAGTGGTGACAAGGACTACACCAAGCAAAAAGGACACAATTCAGACTATTGCCCAGGCGAGTCCAACTTTCAGGTTAACAACTAATATGTTGCAAATGGATGAAACTGTAGCACAAACACCATTGAAGGACCTGGCGTAGGTAGAGATGGTATTAACAAGAATACCTACCAAGGCACTATAAGGCTCTAAGTCAGTGTCGCACAAGAGGTACAAACACGTGCCCTAATAGATGCAACAGAACTGCAGGAGATAAGAGATGGCAAGGAAGCTTTGGAATTGGTGATTGAGCAATTCAAGTTCAAAACCAAGGAAGAAAAGGAACGCGCAGACATAATTGGGCAGGGATTGACAACGACATACAGTCGAATCCACAACAGTGCGCAGGCAGCAGAGAATATTGCAGAGGAGACGATCAACCTCATCATGCATACAATTGACTAGTACATGCAAGAGATCGAGGAGCTTAAAGAGAAGCTCAATCCCATGACCCCGCTTGAGGTTCGAGAGTAGAGGAAAGAAAAATTTGCAATCCAACTAGCGAAGATGGAGAAACAAGTTAACACAACAGCAGGATGGTTTGACAAAGAAGCGCAACTTTGGACAACACTGGAGGAGGATGATCAGGGCTAGCAGTGTGACCAGGAGGAAGAAAGAATAAGCGTGACAATCGAGGACCTCAAGCAGAGGCAAAAGACAATGACCATCACCGAGCGTCTGAAGTGAACGCGGGATATAAATAAGTTGCAGGCAGATTTAAAATTTGTGCAGACGCAAAAGTAAGAAATACAGGCACAGATGGAACCTCTTAAAGAGCAAGCAACGGAGATGATCGCGCAGTTGGAAGAAGAGAAGAGGAACTTGGTGCAAACACATGCAGAGTGCACAGCCATGATCTAGGAGGATATGATAGCGCAAGCATTAGAAGCACTTACAGAGAAGGCCGCACAGGTCCAGGTAAGAGAAAAGGAACTCACAGACAAGTTCTACAACCTAGCAAAGGATTTCGAGGAAGTGTGCACTGCCTAAGTGGCTCGGGAAGAGCCACATGTCAGTGTTGGGGGCCTATTGGGTGTGGGTTGATTTTGAGGAAGAATCCAATTTAGGAAAGTAAGGCGTAAATTAGAAAATACAGCTGGAAGGAAAAGCAACACGTGCGAGGGAAAGCCTCATGCAAAGGAGGAAAGCATGCAAGGCACGCATGCAGGGAAACCTAACCACGATAGGGTTAGGGTTATTTAAAGAGATTGTAATGGCTGATAAGCCAAAAATAAGTATAAATAAGTACCTAGGAGGTCTAGGTCGAGAGGGGAAGAAGGTTAGAGAATATTGTTTGCTAAGACAGGAGAATGGTTGTAACATTTGAGGCCTTTCTGTTGTTGATTTTTCAATAAGCAAGAAGTTCATTTCATCTTAGGATTTTACTTAAACCATAAAAATTTTGCAACAACCAAGATCACAAGAAGAAACACCATGCACAAGTACACGAGAAGTATCATGGGAAACCCTTCTCAACAAAAGAAGAAAACCCTGCCAAATCCTTTGTTATATTCTTCAAGAGAAAGACCTTCACCACCAAGAAAACTTAGCACACAAGAGGGTGTTTGCAAACCCTAGAAGACTAGCGCACAACAGAGGTGTGCACTTTTCCCAAGAAGGTGCACTTGCTCAAATTTCCAAACTCACACAAAAGATATGATTCCTCAATGGGGAATTTACCTTTACTTATATTAGACTTGACCTGTCAATAGAAGTGGCTATTGGCACAACAGGGCTGACCTCTCTATCTCATAATATAATTAATATTAAC
>JZKD02S0231260.1:0-21528 GCA_000966675.3 Picea glauca
ATAACATTACTAATATAAATCACAACTAATGGACTAAATCCGACATAAATAAAATAACATTACTAATCTAATATGCCCCAATTAAGTGGTAATGAGCCAATATTAGGGCTTAACAACATGGCTAAACAATGACAGTCAAATTTGGTGTTCCACATCTATTACCTGTAGTTGAAGAGGGATATTGAGTCTCCCCTTGCATGTCACTAAATACCCTACACAGGTTCAGACCATTTGTGAAGTTCTGCATAGATAGACATTTTATTTATATCACCGCGCGAGGAGACGAACATAAAGAAGAGCTCCAATCTTACTACAAGCTCATTGAGGAGGACATGGAAGAAATAACTAAGGAGTGGCCCGCAGAGCTCCTTGTACTAGTCGACTAGGTAGAACTGTCCGACCTGACCTAATCGGAAGTCCTCTGGTCACTCGTGAAGAGTATGATGCACCCAACATTAGTAGAAGGAAGAAAAAGGAAGAGGTACATAAGCTAAAAAATGCATCATAAGAGACTGTTTCAGACTCACTTGGAGGGGGAGGTGATGAAGAAGTAGACAAAGAAGAATACAAACAGAAACAAGGTGAAGTAACACCACCTAGGGACCCTATTTATGAAGCTAAGACCTCCAATAAAAGAAAGGTTTCCCCTACAAAACCTACATCGCGAAATAAGTCCAAAGATACTAAACCACAGATGCAGACTGTGCTCACGATGGATGACATAGATTTCATCATCACCATTGTCTCAAATACCTCAGAAGATATCTTACAATGCAATGAAGCCAAACAAGAGACCATGTATGAAATAATTGAAGCAGAGCTGAAAGGGGTACAACAAGCCCTCCATTCAAGTTGCATAATGTCTACTGCGCCCTTATCATCAGAAGGAACAGAGTTGGGAGAATAACCTTCCCAACTCTGTCAAATAACAGATGCGACTAAAGCTCACCTTCGTTGTGTTTAGGAAGACAAAGAGCAGGCCACAGAGGCCTTAAAGCAAGAAAAAGAGGAATCCAGAGAACAACGTCGGGTTGCGCAATAGGAAAAATACGACATCCAAGCCAAATTTGCAGAGGATAGGGCACAGATCTAGAAGGAGAAGGAACAACTGCTCGCAGAGCAGATTGGAGTTAAAGAAGCAGTCATTAGAGAACTTCTCTCTGTGACAGGCTTAGAATAGATGGAAGAATACCTAGTAGAAAGACAAGTAGGGAAGCCTTCCAAAGCCATTCGACAACTCCAACAGAGGATAGTTGAACTGGAGTTACAAATAGTGCCAAGCACTCCGCAGAAAGTGCGAAACTAGAGAGAAGAAACTACCCAAAGTGTAGTCCAGAGAATCAAGGCATTGGCCTTAGAATGTAAGAAACTCAGTAGTCGAAGTGCACAAACTTACGAGCACCTTGCAGAGGACCCTGAACTAAGGACACTAGAGTCACAGCTTTAGGAGGCCAAGGAGAAAGCAACAATGGTGCAAGCTTGAAGCCACTACCAATGGCCGAGAGGATGAAACAATCTGAGGAACAACGCATAGTTCAACAACAAGTCCATGCCATACAAAGTAAGGTCATGGAAGTGACCCAGTGACTCCAGCTAGTGTAGGATGTAGCTTGCATGCTTTTTGAAAAGATTGAAGGACGAGGTGCAGAACTGGAACAAGTGGTCACCATAGTGGAACAATGCTTGGAAGGACCTGTGACAAAGAAGGTTATTCAAGAGTTCATTGAGAAGGAGACTCTGGCGAAGCAATAGGTCGAAGCAGCTCGAGCCAAGATCGAGGCATTTGAGGAAGAGGTACCTAGATCAGAGTGACTCGGGACGAGTCGTAGGTGAGTGTTGGGGACTTGTTGGCCCTTGACCAAGTTTTGGAGAACCTTGGTCACGTTTGACCAATTTTGGGACTTCAATAGGCTGGTCGAAGGTGGAATGCAAGGTGAAGCGGAGATCATGGGATTTCGCCCCCTTTTTGTGGGCTTTTTGGGTTTAGGTTTTATATAATGGGTTATGGGATGTCGGCCCATGGGTTTACCCATGTTTAGGTCCATTTTGTAATGTATAAATAGATAGCTAGGCGATGTAAGAAGGGGCCAGTGTGCTAAGTGAAGTAGTAGTGAATGTTTGTGGCTTAGTGCAGAGCTAGAGGCTTTGTGCACGCATGTGTTAGGACTTGTGAAGATAAGTGCAAGTGATTGTAAGAAGCTGGTGTGAAGACTGTGTAAGAAGGCTTTGTGCTTAAACCTACCTCGGGTAAGGAGGATCTGGCGAGGTGTGCGCATTTCTCCTATCCTATGCAGAGTGGGTTCTTGTGGCTCTGTGCTTGTAGAAGATTAAAAGAAGACAATAAAGAAGAGAAGAGTTGGTGGATGTATCCCTACACTGGGTTGAACCACGTATATCATGTGTTGTGGTTTCTTTGTGAATTATAGTTGTTATGTTATTGATGTAATGTATGCTTAGTGCAATGATATATGTTATATGCATCTGCTATAATAGATTAATCTTTAGTAATGTGAATGAATGCTAGATATGATCTATTTCTATGTGCTAAGTGATGGATGTATTAGATCTTGTTGAATACTACGCTGATCTGTAACTATGATTTCAATATGCGATATGAATAAGGGTTAAATGTTGATGAATGTTAACTTCTATGTGATCTGTTAAGGTATTGTAATCACATATCTGTGTCCCAGATGGGTTGCAGACATCTGAGTTCTGCAACCCCCCTACCTCTACCTTGAGTGAGACTTCATCTGCTTCGCAGGTGTTGCTGAAAGGGCCGGTAGTTAGGGTTTTGTTGGTGCATTGTTGAAGTGTTGAACCTGGGGCCTACCCCTGTGCCAACACATATACATCCATATATAACTCTGTTTTATGTGCACTTCAAGGTAATCCCCATGCACTTACTCAAGTGCACACAACACTATGAAATGTGTGCACCCTTCCTATGATGTGAAACAACACACACTTACCTAGGTACGTGCAACACTATGAAATGTGCACAACCTTTCTTTGATAACAATCCTCATGCACTACTTAGGTGCCCGTAAAAAAAAAACTTGGTGCCAATGGCTCACCATCCTATATGTACATTTACATTTACAATTGGTACCAATGGCTCACTAGCCTATATCTACAATTAAAAATGGGGTTCGTATTAGGGACATTACATTCCCCTCCCCTTTATTTATGCACTGTCCTCACTGCATTATATACAAATGTACATACAAAATTTCAAAAGTTTTCAAAATGATGTGAATACTATGCCTGTATAACATCCTCATTCTCCCAAGTTGCATCCTTAGGACCATACCAGGTCCATTGGACCTTTACTATCTCCATGACCTGATTCTGGAGCTATATGATTTTCCAATCCAATATGCAAACTAGTCGCACTCGAAAATCACCTTCTGGCTCCACCTGAATCACATTCCAATCAATAATATGATTAACATCAGGTACATACTTTTTGAGAAAAGATACATGGAAAACATTATGAATACACAATGATGTAGGAAATGCAAGCATATATGCGACAAGACCAATCCTCTCTAGGATTTCAAATTTCCTATAGTAGCGTGATGCTAGCTTAGAACAATTTCCCAACTTCAGGGAACTGCGTATGGATTTTACTTTCAAGAACACATGGTCACCCACTTTAAAATCTTTGTGGGTTTTTCCTTTATTTGCATATCTTTTCTTCCTGCCTGTGGCAACCTTTAAATTGTGTCTTATCTTCACCATCTACTCTTCCATTTCCCTAAGTAAATTTGGGCCAACCACTACGTTGTATGCTAGGTTTTACTACTCACTAGTGTGTTGCACTTTCTACCATAAAGTGCCTCAAATGGGCTCATGTTTAAATATGCTCGATACCCATTGTTGTAAGCAAACTCTACCAAGTGAAATTAGTCTTCCCATTTTGATGGTTTATCCATCACATACATCTTTAACATATCTTCTATCACTCAATTTACCCTCTTTGTTTGTCCATCTGTCTTAGGGTGATATGTTGTGATAAAGTTCATATTTGTCACAAATCCTTAGAATATCCCTTTCCAAAAGTTCGATGTGAACTTGGGATCTCTGTCAGACACAATTGTCTTAGGTATGCCATGGAACTTAGCAACTTCTTGCATGTATATTTCAACAATGTTGACTGGCTTGTGCATTGACTTCACTGGAATAAAATGGGAAGCTTTAGTAAGCTTGTCCACCACTACCATAATAAAATCATGTTGCTTAGCAGTATTAGGAATATTAGTAATGAAATCCATTGTTACAACTTCCCACTTCCACTCAAGAATGGGAAAATGTTGTAGAAAACTAGTTGGATGTTTGTGCTCAACCTTGACCTTTTGAAATTCAAGGCATCTAGCAATAAAATTAACAAATTCCTTTTACATTCCTGGCCAATAATATTGTTTTTTGACCACTGCAATTGTCTTATAGTAGCCTAGATGACAAACATAAGAAAATTTATGCATCTCTGAAAATACAAAAAATTTCAACTCCTGAACAGTTGGCACATAAACTCTACGCCTATACATGAGGATTCCATCCTCTTTTAGCTCATAACCTTCTAGTTTTTGTTGTGACATATCTTGTTGTAAATTAGTCTTTGTGTCCACATAGTGCTGATCTGATTTGGAAACCTCTAAAATTTTTGTCACACAAATATGATTTGTACATGATAATGGTTGTAGCATGCATTTCGTGCACCCTCCTACTGAGTGCATCAACCACCTTGTTCTCTTTTCCTATGATATGATTTATGTCAAAGTCATACTCATTGAGGAATTATAACCACCTAATTTGTTTGGAATTTAAAATTGGTTGTCCAAACAGATACTTTAGACCACTACGGTATGTTCTTAGCTCAAATCTTCTACCCATGAGATAGTGTCACCACATCTTCAAGGAAATCACTATGGCTTCCAATTCTAAGTCATGATTAGCATAGAGCCTTTCATGCTCTTTTAAATTTCTTGATTCGTAGCATATTGCATGCCCATTTTGACTAAGGACTCCACCGAGCCCTTCCTTGCATGCATCTGTGCACATGGAAAAGTCTTCATTAGGATCAACAATTCTCAAAATTGACACACTTTTCAACAAACTCTTGAAGTGATAAAAATTCCTTACATAATATGGAGTCCATTCAAATCACACACCTTTTTTTTGCAAGGATGTAATTTGATGCACAATCTTCAAGAAGCCTTCAATAAGCCTTATGTAATAAATTGCAAGTCCCATAAAGGACCTCACCTCTGCGAAATTTCTTGGTGTTGGCCATTCCTCACTGGCCTTTATCTTTTCTTGATTCAAAACTATTCCTTTCTTGGAAATTATATGACCCAAATAATGAATTTGTCACTGGTAAAATGAGCACTTACTTAACTTTTCATAAAATTGATGCTCCCTCAATACTTATAGCACCATCCTCAAGTGTTTCTCATTCTCTTCTTCAGACTTTGAGAAAATAAGTATGTCATCCAAAAATACAGTGACAAACTTATCTAAGTATTCTCTGAAAACTCCATTTAGCAAACACATGAAGACAATTAGTGCATTTGACAACCCAAATGGCACCACTGTGAACTCGTAATGTTCATAGCTCATTTTGAAGGAAGTCTTGATGATGTATTCTTCTTTAATTCTCACTTGGTGATATCCATATTTGAGATCAATATTTGAAAATATCTTTGCGCCCCTCAGTTTATCAAAGAGGTCATCTATCCTTGGAAAAGGATACTTTTTCTTTAGTGTTACTTTTTTCAACTTCCTGAAGTTGATGCAAAGTCTCAGTGTACCATCCTTCTTCTTCATGAATAATACTGGGGCACCCAAAGGTGACACACTTGGGCGTATATACCCCTTCTTCAGAATATCTTCAGGTTGCATCTGTAATTCCTTCAACTCTAGCATACTCATCCTATAAGGAGTCTTGGATACAGGTGTTGCTCCAGGCATCATATTTATAGAGAAATCAATATCTCTTTTTGGTGGCAACCCCGATATCTCTTTAAATACATCCTCAAATTCTTTCAGTATTGTGCAGTCTTCAACATTTGGCACTTTATCCTTAGGTTCCTCCTCCATGTGTGCTGCAAATACTTGAAATAATTTCCTGTAGATTTTCTTCAATTGCAAGGATACAAATTCTATTATAGTTACAACTCTTGGAATGCCTTGAATTGTTCTTAAGTTTCCTTCATCATCCAAGAAAGTAAATTCCCTATTGTAACAATCTAGAACATCATGATGTTGGTCCAAACAATCCATACCAACGAGGAAATCATAAAATACCAAAGGTATGATATTCAAATCATATTCTGTGCGCCTTCCATTTATTTCCATTGGACATGCCTTAACCATCTCATTAATTTTTCATTTTTCCCATGTATCTAACTGGACCAACCAAGGTTTTCCAGGCTTGCTTCTTGGAAATTGGAATCTTTCCACCATATTAGGATCTAGATAACTATGAATAGATCCTAAATCAATTAAAATAGCAATGGGTTGGTCATTAATATTACCTTCCACTTCAATCATGTGCAAATGGAACTTAGCTTGCTTGTTATCCAGGGTTGTGTAAATCCTAGGTATATTTTTGCCCATGTCTTCAACTGTCACAACTTGTTGTACATTGTGTGAAGTCCTCACTTTTTCACCTCTTTGAGGACAATCTCTATATATATGATCTCCACCACAACCCCAACATTGAATAGGTTGTTTCCTTGGTTTTTTCCCCATTGTCTCCATCATTATGGGCTCCTTGGGAGTTGGTTGTCCTTGCATAGTATTTCTGAAAAATGGTGGCTTAGTCCCATTCTTCATTTTTTTCACCTTGCTTTTCATCTTGTCTTCCCAAGAATTTTGGAAAGTCTGTATTCCCCTTTGCTGATCATAAAGACATTTAGTGCACCTTATGGTTTCCTCCAATGTCTTGGGGTCATCATATTGTATATTTTCAATGATAAATAAAGGAAACCAATGCATGTACCTCTGAATATCAACTTGCTCATCCTTGATGAATGTAACATATTTCAACTGCTTTAAGAATCTTCTTTCATACTCATATATTGTCATACTCCCAAGCTTGAGTTCAAAGAACTCCCTTTTTTTGTCATAGTGTCTCTTGGTTAAGTATTTCTTTTGAATTACCTCTTGAAATCCCTCCAAGTAACCTTCTTTTCATCAATGTGTTGCACTTTCATGAACTGATCCCACCACACTGATGCTTTTCCCTTTAGCTGATAGATGAAAATTCTCCCTTCTGCCTACGCAAAGTAATTATGCAGCTGGAAGTACTTCCTAATACCCAACAACCAGGTCTCTGTATATTCATCCTTCTTGTTCTCACCATTAAAGGTAGGAGGCTTGATCTTATTCATTTCTCCTTGTAGCTCATCTACCATGGCCCTCCTCTTATGATTTCTAACAGTATATGGATTTTAGCTAATCCACACTTTCCTAAATGAATGCTTTGGTGAGTGTTGTTGATTCCTTTCAACACTTCTTGTTTTTCTTCTCTCATCATGAGACCCGCAAATTATTGACCTACTTGACTTTGTCTCCTTATCCATTTTCTTTTCTATTATGTTCAAGATTTGCATTAACTTGATATTTAAGCCATCTTATTGCTCCTTGGMTTTCATAAGCCTTTCATTATTAGTTTTATAGCTTTGGACATCTTTTTTCAATCCCTTTATGGTTTCTACCAAGTTTATGTGCTCCTCCTTGGATTATGTACCAACATCACCCAAATCGACATACAAATCCCCAAATTCATCATCATGGTTGTAAGTTCTCTATGCATCTTCCGTGCTTTTTTTACTTTCTGTGTTGATTTTGTCCTGGTCTAATCGTTGTTAATTTTGCAAAATGTGTAAGAAATAAGATTTGTTAGATGAATTCACGCGACAAATTCATGAAAACTATGCCCCATTTTGTCAAAATCCTTTCTTCTAGTTTCTTGGATGATTTTAATTTCCCAATTTCAAAGTTTATGGGTGAATAATTGGACTCTGACCAAACATTTCCCATCGACTGCTCCCTTGTGCAATTTTGAGTCTTGCACAATATAACATGGTCATTTGGAATTCATCCAAAATAAGTTTTACTCTTTCCTTCTTGCTTTTGAATCTCGTGCACACATTGGTATTCAACATGTACCAATGCGTGATGTCAATATTCCACATATACACTGCGTATCATCATTACACATGCACCACAAATTTTTTTTTGTGTAGCTCCAAATTTTGGTGCACACACCCGCAATGTCAAAAATTTAGCACACACACTTGCACATTTTTATTTTAGGCACACCATGGCCATGTTGTAGTTCCAAAATCAACCACTTACTAGTCTGATATTTTTTTTCCTTAAGTACATACTTGGCCCATGCACACTCATTGTTGAAACCATAGCTTTGATACCAAAATGTAATGTCCCTCATTATTAGCACTAAAAAAATGCTCTGATACCAAAATGTAACGTACCCATCCTCCTAGCTGGGTACCACGCTCTAATACCAAAATGTAACATACCCAACCTCCTAGCTGGGTACCGTGCTCTGATACCAAAATGTAACTTACCCAACATATTAGATGGATACTGTGCTCTGATACCAATCTGTAACGTACCCAACTTACTATTGATAAACGCTACTCCAAATTCTAGTGCACAGATTCTACTCTATTACATTGGTCTGCGCAAAATACTTGAAGTAACGTGCTCGAACCCAAGCTATGCCACTCCACACAAAGTTTCCTCTTATCACACAACTTGTAACAACACAAGTAACACATTACAACTGTGTGCACGAGCATACCGAGAACACAACATTATTGTGTGTGTAATCCACTCTGAATATGTGATCACTACTGAACGCACAACCATTTTGGAATCACATGCAAATTTTGTTCTCCTAGTGCCCGCAGACTTCTTCCTTCCACGCACAAGTGAATCCATCCTCTTGTGCGCACATAGTATTTCCCTGCATGCACGTCCATTCTATCCTTTCCTCAGAGACTCATGACCATTATTATAAGGTTAACTTAACATAAATAAGTAATAACAACTGTCATACTCTGCATGTACGACTACAAATAATGAATATCAACAACACACTTATATGTGCAAGCAACATTATACAAAATAAAAACAATTACTTATATACAACATCATACAAGAATTAAACCCATATTAAACATAGATAATTGAGGACACAGTGAATTAGAGAAGCACATGAAAAACACCTATCTTTCATGAAAAGTCACCAACTATGCACAAAACTTAGATGTTCCTCCTAGCCATAGACTATGTTTCTCATAAAATTTCAGCAACAGATCACCCCTGAGTTGGGGATAAAACTCCACCAGGGAAAAGTGATTCCTAATGCGAGTCTAAGGTATGATAATCAATAGAATTGTTTAGTCCAAGGTGCCCACTACTGCAACTAGCCTACAGTCTCTCATTCCCCACATGCATGTCCCACCCCAAGAAGTGTGCCCCTTCTCTTCTCAACAGTCCCTAGACTTCCCCACTTCCTTTCCAGGGCTTCAACAATAGGCCAACCAAGAAGTCTCAAAGCCCTATAACTAATTCCCAACGCACCAGGGAACAATGCCTAGAAAATATATCACTTGGAGAGAATTCCCACGAGCCTAACAACCTACCTCTTCAACAATAAATATCTCACTTGGAGAGAATGCACATGGGCCTTACAACCCGACTCTTCCACAACAAACTAATTTATCCCAAGAGCAGGGTTATATAATGACAGTTGGTTCTAGATCCCCCCCGGAGGAGTGTCGGTATGAATGATCAAGGGATGAGATGAATTACTTTTCCTCCTTTTGAAATACACTAAGGCCAACAATATATATTGCATGCCTTAAACTGGACACTTGTCACCTTCATAATTAGATTTATCCACATGGTGACTCATTCCCATCCCTCAGGAACTTAGGATAAATAAATATCCATAATTATGATTTTTGGAAATATTAATAAAATATTCCCTTGGACTTCAATCCCCACTTTTCCATTTTCGGTGGAGTTTATCCCCTCATCTCTTTTCGTCTGATCCTTCTATGTGCAACAATGTGATATTATTAATAACTTGAGTGTGATTTCATTTTACAAGGATAGGCACACCAGCCTATTTGCATCCCGACTCAGTAGCCCCATAACCACACAAAATCTTCGGCCTCAAATACATAGACATCCATATATGACTCAATTCGATGTGCACTTCAAGGTAATACCTGCACGCTTACTCAAGTGTGCGTAAAACTATGAAATGTGCGCACCCTTCCTTTGATGTGAAACCACACACACTTACCCTGGTGTGTGCAACACTATGAAATGTGCTCACACTTTCTTTGATAACAATCCTCATGCACTACTCAGGGGTATGCAAAACCAAAACTTGGTGCCAACGACTCACCAACCTATATGTACATTTACATTTACAATTAGTACCAATGGATCACCAGTCTATATGTACAATTACAAATGGAGTTCGTATTAGGGACATTACACATATAGTGCAATAAATCTCATAAGTATGTAGGAAACCCTTGTTGATAAGATTAAATGTACAAATGTTCCTGGTGAAATGGAATACATATAGCAACATTGTCACGTATATGGAAAGAAAAAATTTCTTCTCAAAGGTCAAGGGTATCTCTTTCCATTTTAAAATAGTTTAATTTCATTCTTCCATGATCTATAAATTTCCTTGGATGTTCCAATCATTGGATCACCAAAATAGATATATAAACTACCACAACTATAATGAAACAATGCTTGTCTATGCAAACATATTTTTGTAATTTTTGTGCTTTCAAAATGAAAATAAAAAACACCAACCAAGTTCTTTAATAATTGTAACATTAAAGAAAAAATACAATAGCAAAGACACACACATTGGACACAAAATTTACCATGGAAACCCAATACAGGAAAACTAGCAAGAAATGAAGGACTACACCTTTTATCTTCTTATATTACAGAGATTGAAATAAAGATGCAAAGATATGAGAAAATATAGTCTTATACAATGCTCTATAATGTGATTTTGTCTATATGCTCTATTAGTATCTCCTCCATACTCATACTATGGAATAGTTGGCCTCAACTAATGAAAAAGTGAGCCATTTTCATTTTTCTACAATGTTTTTGATAAATAGAAGTAGGGTTAAGTTTAGGGTTTTAGAAACCTCTTAGAGCTTCAATGATGCTTCTAGAAGTCTCTATTGGATTCAAAATTTAGTAAATCCCCATATTCAAATTATGGTGTGCTGACATGGTTGCCACTTGGACCTATGAGGAATATTTGGACCATTACCTTTTCATGCCACAAATTTTGCACACAAACTTCACTTCGTGAAATGAACCCCTGTTGGAAATAAATTGACCCATAAAAATAAAATAATATCCAAATAATCACATATTTTTTTATCCAAGACCCAAAATTCCACTTCTTTGGCCCTCAAATTGGTGATTTATTGTTTTGGTTTGTTAGTGCAATTTTTATTTCCTAGCCCAAATGGGCCCAAACCAATGCCAAATGCAATATTCATTCCCCTAAATCCTCAATTAAGTCATATGGAAACTACATAGATCCATTTTGGATCATCCCTTGCCATTTTGGGAGGCTTGTTTTNTAAGTGAAGTAGTAGTGAATGTTTGTGGCTTAGTGCAGAGCTAGAGGCTTTGTGCACGCATGTGTTAGGACTTGTGAAGATAAGTGCAAGTGATTGTAAGAAGCTGGTGTGAAGACTGTGTAAGAAGGCTTTGTGCTTAAACCTACCTCGGGTAAGGAGGATCTGGCGAGGTGTGCGCATTTCTCCTATCCTATGCAGAGTGGGTTCTTGTGGCTCTGTGCTTGTAGAAGATTAAAAGAAGACAATAAAGAAGAGAAGAGTTGGTGGATGTATCCCTACACTGGGTTGAACCACGTATATCATGTGTTGTGGTTTCTTTGTGAATTATAGTTGTTATGTTATTGATGTAATGTATGCTTAGTGCAATGATATATGTTATATGCATCTGCTATAATAGATTAATCTTTAGTAATGTGAATGAATGCTAGATATGATCTATTTCTATGTGCTAAGTGATGGATGTATTAGATCTTGTTGAATACTACGCTGATCTGTAACTATGATTTCAATATGCGATATGAATAAGGGTTAAATGTTGATGAATGTTAACTTCTATGTGATCTGTTAAGGTATTGTAATCACATATCTGTGTCCCAGATGGGTTGCAGACATCTGAGTTCTGCAACCCCCCTACCTCTACCTTGAGTGAGACTTCATCTGCTTCGCAGGTGTTGCTGAAAGGGCCGGTAGTTAGGGTTTTGTTGGTGCATTGTTGAAGTGTTGAACCTGGGGCCTACCCCTGTGCCAACACATATACATCCATATATAACTCTGTTTTATGTGCACTTCAAGGTAATCCCCATGCACTTACTCAAGTGCACACAACACTATGAAATGTGTGCACCCTTCCTATGATGTGAAACAACACACACTTACCTAGGTACGTGCAACACTATGAAATGTGCACAACCTTTCTTTGATAACAATCCTCATGCACTACTTAGGTGCCCGTAAAAAAAAAACTTGGTGCCAATGGCTCACCATCCTATATGTACATTTACATTTACAATTGGTACCAATGGCTCACTAGCCTATATCTACAATTAAAAATGGGGTTCGTATTAGGGACATTACATTCCCCTCCCCTTTATTTATGCACTGTCCTCACTGCATTATATACAAATGTACATACAAAATTTCAAAAGTTTTCAAAATGATGTGAATACTATGCCTGTATAACATCCTCATTCTCCCAAGTTGCATCCTTAGGACCATACCAGGTCCATTGGACCTTTACTATCTCCATGACCTGATTCTGGAGCTATATGATTTTCCAATCCAATATGCAAACTAGTCGCACTCGAAAATCACCTTCTGGCTCCACCTGAATCACATTCCAATCAATAATATGATTAACATCAGGTACATACTTTTTGAGAAAAGATACATGGAAAACATTATGAATACACAATGATGTAGGAAATGCAAGCATATATGCGACAAGACCAATCCTCTCTAGGATTTCAAATTTCCTATAGTAGCGTGATGCTAGCTTAGAACAATTTCCCAACTTCAGGGAACTGCGTATGGATTTTACTTTCAAGAACACATGGTCACCCACTTTAAAATCTTTGTGGGTTTTTCCTTTATTTGCATATCTTTTCTTCCTGCCTGTGGCAACCTTTAAATTGTGTCTTATCTTCACCATCTACTCTTCCATTTCCCTAAGTAAATTTGGGCCAACCACTACGTTGTATGCTAGGTTTTACTACTCACTAGTGTGTTGCACTTTCTACCATAAAGTGCCTCAAATGGGCTCATGTTTAAATATGCTCGATACCCATTGTTGTAAGCAAACTCTACCAAGTGAAATTAGTCTTCCCATTTTGATGGTTTATCCATCACATACATCTTTAACATATCTTCTATCACTCAATTTACCCTCTTTGTTTGTCCATCTGTCTTAGGGTGATATGTTGTGATAAAGTTCATATTTGTCACAAATCCTTAGAATATCCCTTTCCAAAAGTTCGATGTGAACTTGGGATCTCTGTCAGACACAATTGTCTTAGGTATGCCATGGAACTTAGCAACTTCTTGCATGTATATTTCAACAATGTTGACTGGCTTGTGCATTGACTTCACTGGAATAAAATGGGAAGCTTTAGTAAGCTTGTCCACCACTACCATAATAAAATCATGTTGCTTAGCAGTATTAGGAATATTAGTAATGAAATCCATTGTTACAACTTCCCACTTCCACTCAAGAATGGGAAAATGTTGTAGAAAACTAGTTGGATGTTTGTGCTCAACCTTGACCTTTTGAAATTCAAGGCATCTAGCAATAAAATTAACAAATTCCTTTTACATTCCTGGCCAATAATATTGTTTTTTGACCACTGCAATTGTCTTATAGTAGCCTAGATGACAAACATAAGAAAATTTATGCATCTCTGAAAATACAAAAAATTTCAACTCCTGAACAGTTGGCACATAAACTCTACGCCTATACATGAGGATTCCATCCTCTTTTAGCTCATAACCTTCTAGTTTTTGTTGTGACATATCTTGTTGTAAATTAGTCTTTGTGTCCACATAGTGCTGATCTGATTTGGAAACCTCTAAAATTTTTGTCACACAAATATGATTTGTACATGATAATGGTTGTAGCATGCATTTCGTGCACCCTCCTACTGAGTGCATCAACCACCTTGTTCTCTTTTCCTATGATATGATTTATGTCAAAGTCATACTCATTGAGGAATTATAACCACCTAATTTGTTTGGAATTTAAAATTGGTTGTCCAAACAGATACTTTAGACCACTACGGTATGTTCTTAGCTCAAATCTTCTACCCATGAGATAGTGTCACCACATCTTCAAGGAAATCACTATGGCTTCCAATTCTAAGTCATGATTAGCATAGAGCCTTTCATGCTCTTTTAAATTTCTTGATTCGTAGCATATTGCATGCCCATTTTGACTAAGGACTCCACCGAGCCCTTCCTTGCATGCATCTGTGCACATGGAAAAGTCTTCATTAGGATCAACAATTCTCAAAATTGACACACTTTTCAACAAACTCTTGAAGTGATAAAAATTCCTTACATAATATGGAGTCCATTCAAATCACACACCTTTTTTTTGCAAGGATGTAATTTGATGCACAATCTTCAAGAAGCCTTCAATAAGCCTTATGTAATAAATTGCAAGTCCCATAAAGGACCTCACCTCTGCGAAATTTCTTGGTGTTGGCCATTCCTCACTGGCCTTTATCTTTTCTTGATTCAAAACTATTCCTTTCTTGGAAATTATATGACCCAAATAATGAATTTGTCACTGGTAAAATGAGCACTTACTTAACTTTTCATAAAATTGATGCTCCCTCAATACTTATAGCACCATCCTCAAGTGTTTCTCATTCTCTTCTTCAGACTTTGAGAAAATAAGTATGTCATCCAAAAATACAGTGACAAACTTATCTAAGTATTCTCTGAAAACTCCATTTAGCAAACACATGAAGACAATTAGTGCATTTGACAACCCAAATGGCACCACTGTGAACTCGTAATGTTCATAGCTCATTTTGAAGGAAGTCTTGATGATGTATTCTTCTTTAATTCTCACTTGGTGATATCCATATTTGAGATCAATATTTGAAAATATCTTTGCGCCCCTCAGTTTATCAAAGAGGTCATCTATCCTTGGAAAAGGATACTTTTTCTTTAGTGTTACTTTTTTCAACTTCCTGAAGTTGATGCAAAGTCTCAGTGTACCATCCTTCTTCTTCATGAATAATACTGGGGCACCCAAAGGTGACACACTTGGGCGTATATACCCCTTCTTCAGAATATCTTCAGGTTGCATCTGTAATTCCTTCAACTCTAGCATACTCATCCTATAAGGAGTCTTGGATACAGGTGTTGCTCCAGGCATCATATTTATAGAGAAATCAATATCTCTTTTTGGTGGCAACCCCGATATCTCTTTAAATACATCCTCAAATTCTTTCAGTATTGTGCAGTCTTCAACATTTGGCACTTTATCCTTAGGTTCCTCCTCCATGTGTGCTGCAAATACTTGAAATAATTTCCTGTAGATTTTCTTCAATTGCAAGGATACAAATTCTATTATAGTTACAACTCTTGGAATGCCTTGAATTGTTCTTAAGTTTCCTTCATCATCCAAGAAAGTAAATTCCCTATTGTAACAATCTAGAACATCATGATGTTGGTCCAAACAATCCATACCAACGAGGAAATCATAAAATACCAAAGGTATGATATTCAAATCATATTCTGTGCGCCTTCCATTTATTTCCATTGGACATGCCTTAACCATCTCATTAATTTTTCATTTTTCCCATGTATCTAACTGGACCAACCAAGGTTTTCCAGGCTTGCTTCTTGGAAATTGGAATCTTTCCACCATATTAGGATCTAGATAACTATGAATAGATCCTAAATCAATTAAAATAGCAATGGGTTGGTCATTAATATTACCTTCCACTTCAATCATGTGCAAATGGAACTTAGCTTGCTTGTTATCCAGGGTTGTGTAAATCCTAGGTATATTTTTGCCCATGTCTTCAACTGTCACAACTTGTTGTACATTGTGTGAAGTCCTCACTTTTTCACCTCTTTGAGGACAATCTCTATATATATGATCTCCACCACAACCCCAACATTGAATAGGTTGTTTCCTTGGTTTTTTCCCCATTGTCTCCATCATTATGGGCTCCTTGGGAGTTGGTTGTCCTTGCATAGTATTTCTGAAAAATGGTGGCTTAGTCCCATTCTTCATTTTTTTCACCTTGCTTTTCATCTTGTCTTCCCAAGAATTTTGGAAAGTCTGTATTCCCCTTTGCTGATCATAAAGACATTTAGTGCACCTTATGGTTTCCTCCAATGTCTTGGGGTCATCATATTGTATATTTTCAATGATAAATAAAGGAAACCAATGCATGTACCTCTGAATATCAACTTGCTCATCCTTGATGAATGTAACATATTTCAACTGCTTTAAGAATCTTCTTTCATACTCATATATTGTCATACTCCCAAGCTTGAGTTCAAAGAACTCCCTTTTTTTGTCATAGTGTCTCTTGGTTAAGTATTTCTTTTGAATTACCTCTTGAAATCCCTCCAAGTAACCTTCTTTTCATCAATGTGTTGCACTTTCATGAACTGATCCCACCACACTGATGCTTTTCCCTTTAGCTGATAGATGAAAATTCTCCCTTCTGCCTACGCAAAGTAATTATGCAGCTGGAAGTACTTCCTAATACCCAACAACCAGGTCTCTGTATATTCATCCTTCTTGTTCTCACCATTAAAGGTAGGAGGCTTGATCTTATTCATTTCTCCTTGTAGCTCATCTACCATGGCCCTCCTCTTATGATTTCTAACAGTATATGGATTTTAGCTAATCCACACTTTCCTAAATGAATGCTTTGGTGAGTGTTGTTGATTCCTTTCAACACTTCTTGTTTTTCTTCTCTCATCATGAGACCCGCAAATTATTGACCTACTTGACTTTGTCTCCTTATCCATTTTCTTTTCTATTATGTTCAAGATTTGCATTAACTTGATATTTAAGCCATCTTATTGCTCCTTGGCTTTCATAAGCCTTTCATTATTAGTTTTATAGCTTTGGACATCTTTTTTCAATCCCTTTATGGTTTCTACCAAGTTTATGTGCTCCTCCTTGGATTATGTACCAACATCACCCAAACCGACATACAAATCCCCAAATTCATCATCATGGTTGTAAGTTCTCTATGCATCTTCCATGCTTTTTTGACTTTCTGCGTTGATTTTGTCCTGGTCTAATCGTTGTTAATTTTGAAAAATGTGTAAGAAATAAGATTTGTTAGATGAATTCACGCAACAAATTCATGAAAACTATGCCCCATTTTTTCAAAATCCTTTCTTCTAGTTTCTTGGATGATTTTAATTTCCCAATTTCAAAGTTAATGGGTGAATAATTGGACTCTGACCAAACATTTCCCATCGACTGCTCCCTTGTGCAATTTTGAGTCTTGCACAATATAACATGGTCATTTGGAATTCATCCAAAATAATTTTTACTCTTTCCTTCTTGCTTTTGAATCTCGTGCACACATTGGTATTCAACATGTACCGATGCGTGATGTCAATATTCCACATATACACTGCGTATCATCATTACACCTGCCCCCCAATTTTTTTTTCGGTTAGCTCAAAATTTTAGTTCCAACCCCCGCAATGTAAAAAATTTAGCACACACACTTGCACATTTTTATTTTAGGCACACCATGGCCATGTTGTAGTTCCAAAATCAACCACTTACTAGTCTGATATTTTTTTTCCTTAAGTACATACTTGGCCCATGCACACTCATTGTTGAAACCATAGCTTTGATACCAAAATGTAATGTCCCTCATTATTAGCACTAAAAAAATGCTCTGATACCAAAATGTAACGTACCCATCCTCCTAGCTGGGTACCACGCTCTAATACCAAAATGTAACATACCCAACCTCCTAGCTGGGTACCGTGCTCTGATACCAAAATGTAACTTACCCAACATATTAGATGGATACTGTGCTCTGATACCAATCTGTAACGTACCCAACTTACTATTGATAAACGCTACTCCAAATTCTAGTGCACAGATTCTACTCTATTACATTGGTCTGCGCAAAATACTTGAAGTAACGTGCTCGAACCCAAGCTATGCCACTCCACACAAAGTTTCCTCTTATCACACAACTTGTAACAACACAAGTAACACATTACAACTGTGTGCACGAGCATACCGAGAACACAACATTATTGTGTGTGTAATCCACTCTGAATATGTGATCACTACTGAACGCACAACCATTTTGGAATCACATGCAAATTTTGTTCTCCTAGTGCCCGCAGACTTCTTCCTTCCACGCACAAGTGAATCCATCCTCTTGTGCGCACATAGTATTTCCCTGCATGCACGTCCATTCTATCCTTTCCTCAGAGACTCATGACCATTATTATAAGGTTAACTTAACATAAATAAGTAATAACAACTGTCATACTCTGCATGTACGACTACAAATAATGAATATCAACAACACACTTATATGTGCAAGCAACATTATACAAAATAAAAACAATTACTTATATACAACATCATACAAGAATTAAACCCATATTAAACATAGATAATTGAGGACACAGTGAATTAGAGAAGCACATGAAAAACACCTATCTTTCATGAAAAGTCACCAACTATGCACAAAACTTAGATGTTCCTCCTAGCCATAGACTATGTTTCTCATAAAATTTCAGCAACAGATCACCCCTGAGTTGGGGATAAAACTCCACCAGGGAAAAGTGATTCCTAATGCGAGTCTAAGGTATGATAATCAATAGAATTGTTTAGTCCAAGGTGCCCACTACTGCAACTAGCCTACAGTCTCTCATTCCCCACATGCATGTCCCACCCCAAGAAGTGTGCCCCTTCTCTTCTCAACAGTCCCTAGACTTCCCCACTTCCTTTCCAGGGCTTCAACAATAGGCCAACCAAGAAGTCTCAAAGCCCTATAACTAATTCCCAACGCACCAGGGAACAATGCCTAGAAAATATATCACTTGGAGAGAATTCCCACGAGCCTAACAACCTACCTCTTCAACAATAAATATCTCACTTGGAGAGAATGCACATGGGCCTTACAACCCGACTCTTCCACAACAAACTAATTTATCCCAAGAGCAGGGTTATATAATGACAGTTGGTTCTAGATCCCCCCCGGAGGAGTGTCGGTATGAATGATCAAGGGATGAGATGAATTACTTTTCCTCCTTTTGAAATACACTAAGGCCAACAATATATATTGCATGCCTTAAACTGGACACTTGTCACCTTCATAATTAGATTTATCCACATGGTGACTCATTCCCATCCCTCAGGAACTTAGGATAAATAAATATCCATAATTATGATTTTTGGAAATATTAATAAAATATTCCCTTGGACTTCAATCCCCACTTTTCCATTTTCGGTGGAGTTTATCCCCTCATCTCTTTTCGTCTGATCCTTCTATGTGCAACAATGTGATATTATTAATAACTTGAGTGTGATTTCATTTTACAAGGATAGGCACACCAGCCTATTTGCATCCCGACTCAGTAGCCCCATAACCACACAAAATCTTCGGCCTCAAATACATAGACATCCATATATGACTCAATTCGATGTGCACTTCAAGGTAATACCTGCACGCTTACTCAAGTGTGCGTAAAACTATGAAATGTGCGCACCCTTCCTTTGATGTGAAACCACACACACTTACCCTGGTGTGTGCAACACTATGAAATGTGCTCACACTTTCTTTGATAACAATCCTCATGCACTACTCAGGGGTATGCAAAACCAAAACTTGGTGCCAACGACTCACCAACCTATATGTACATTTACATTTACAATTAGTACCAATGGATCACCAGTCTATATGTACAATTACAAATGGAGTTCGTATTAGGGACATTACACATATAGTGCAATAAATCTCATAAGTATGTAGGAAACCCTTGTTGATAAGATTAAATGTACAAATGTTCCTGGTGAAATGGAATACATATAGCAACATTGTCACGTATATGGAAAGAAAAAATTTCTTCTCAAAGGTCAAGGGTATCTCTTTCCATTTTAAAATAGTTTAATTTCATTCTTCCATGATCTATAAATTTCCTTGGATGTTCCAATCATTGGATCACCAAAATAGATATATAAACTACCACAACTATAATGAAACAATGCTTGTCTATGCAAACATATTTTTGTAATTTTTGTGCTTTCAAAATGAAAATAAAAAACACCAACCAAGTTCTTTAATAATTGTAACATTAAAGAAAAAATACAATAGCAAAGACACACACATTGGACACAAAATTTACCATGGAAACCCAATACAGGAAAACTAGCAAGAAATGAAGGACTACACCTTTTATCTTCTTATATTACAGAGATTGAAATAAAGATGCAAAGATATGAGAAAATATAGTCTTATACAATGCTCTATAATGTGATTTTGTCTATATGCTCTATTAGTATCTCCTCCATACTCATACTATGGAATAGTTGGCCTCAACTAATGAAAAAGTGAGCCATTTTCATTTTTCTACAATGTTTTTGATAAATAGAAGTAGGGTTAAGTTTAGGGTTTTAGAAACCTCTTAGAGCTTCAATGATGCTTCTAGAAGTCTCTATTGGATTCAAAATTTAGTAAATCCCCATATTCAAATTATGGTGTGCTGACATGGTTGCCACTTGGACCTATGAGGAATATTTGGACCATTACCTTTTCATGCCACAAATTTTGCACACAAACTTCACTTCGTGAAATGAACCCCTGTTGGAAATAAATTGACCCATAAAAATAAAATAATATCCAAATAATCACATATTTTTTTATCCAAGACCCAAAATTCCACTTCTTTGGCCCTCAAATTGGTGATTTATTGTTTTGGTTTGTTAGTGCAATTTTTATTTCCTAGCCCAAATGGGCCCAAACCAATGCCAAATGCAATATTCATTCCCCTAAATCCTCAATTAAGTCATATGGAAACTACATAGATCCATTTTGGATCATCCCTTGCCATTTTGGGAGGCTTGTTTTCTCTAAATCTCTAGTTTTGAAGGAGACACAGAAACAAGTCCTTGGTTTTCTACTTAGAGTACCATCTGGCCTTAACTAGTAGCTGACCCTTTAATCCCATTTGTCAAATTTGTTGTTGACCCCTCCTGGTCATTGTTATCCACATTTTTGGTTTTCGGGATGATAACATGATCATGTTATGATGATAGAAGATCAAACTCTTCTTTAAGAACATTTTCCAGAAGAAAGTTACATTAGTCATTTTCTCAAAATCATGTTTTAAAGAATGG
>JZKD02S0231271.1:0-21528 GCA_000966675.3 Picea glauca
AGAACCAACATATTTTAAAAAAAAACTAGGTTGTGTAGTTTTTAAGATACATACACCACTCGGAAGAAAAAAGTTTTTATAAGTTTTAGAAAAATAAATAAAAATATAGTATGAAATCAACAATGAGAAAATTATATGTCATTAGATAAAAGATTCAATGAAAAATATGCAGACACCATGATTTCCACCTTCTATATAATAGATAAAGGGACTTCACCTCCTAAAAGTTACAACTCTATGAAAACCTACAAAAATGGGAAAGGATTATTGACTTTCAAACCCTCGATCGAGGTTTAGATCTCCATCGAGAGTTTTCAATCATTGATCGAGGGATAAGGATTCTTTACTTTCAATCCCTTGGTTCAGACTTCCATCGAGGGTTTTCAAACACCTTGATTGAAGACTTTAAAAGCCCTTGATTAAGGATTTTTGACATAAATAGTTGATTTTGGTTTTATGTCAATTGAGGTTTTAAGCCCTCAATTAAGGTTTCAAACCTGAATTGAGGGCTTAGAACCTTGATCTAGGTAAAACCTCGATTGAGGGTTTGCATAGGAAATTTTTGCATGTCCATATTTCCAAAAGTGGGACCGAGATTCATGGATTCACCTAGATGTGTGTTTCTCGGCACCACTAAGGTAAATAACCATTAATACCCTTATATTATAAGGAATCTTATCATGCAATCAACAAAGAAATATTTTCATGCATGCATAATGATCATGTACATTTATATTTCCCACTAATTGCAGGTTATTCAAAGATAAGGTACTTCAAAGTGATAATATCCTCCCTGGAATTTGTGAAGAGGCAAAGCAACTGTGAAGAAGAAAAGAAACTACTGAAAATTTAGGGTGTTGAGTACATATCATATCACACTTTTTTGAATGATCATATTCTTTATAGAGAAAAATACAAAGACAAAGTGATGTGTCTGGAATTTGGGTATGATAGGTACCAAAAAATTTAAAAATCGAGTAAGGCACACGGTCATCCTCATAAAATATTGAAGCATGTGCCTATAATCCCAAGGATTCAAAGGATATTTCATTACAAATAACTATTCGTGTTGCATGGGTGGCATGCCTCAGACATAAGCTAACCATGAGTTATGCAAATCCTAGTGGATTTAATAGCCTTGAAGCATATAGAGCATAGATGGCATGATAAATTCAAGGATGAGGTATGAAGCCTTCAATTAAGCATAGTGATGGATGTATTTAACCTTTATTCTCTCCAAAAAACTAATTATTATGTATGGCCAATGGTAGTGATCAATAACAATATCCCCCCATGGTTTTTCGTGAAGAATGAACATCTTGTGTTGTCTCCAATAGTTGTCAATAGAATACAAGTGAAGAAAATAGATGCCTAACTTTAGCCATTGATCAATGAATTAAAGAAACTATGGGAAGGGATATCGGTATATGATTTATTAAGACACATCCTGATATATAGGTATTTTACATTTAATGGCATATGTGCATACACCATGCACGACTATCTGACTAGGAGTTTATTATGGTAAGGGCGTTGATTGATTTGTTTATATCTGTAATGTTACTTTTCATACTTAATTTTGTGCAATTATCTTCTTTGGTTCTAACATGTTCCATATACAATAACAACACATGTATTGTAACAAAAGAATACCATGGATGTAAATGTTGTGTACCTTCTATAAAAACTAGGTGGTTCAACCACCTAGAAATTTGAGGTACGATTGCTCAAGGGTATTCCTCCCAGAAGACCACCCTTATACAAGAGTAGCATATGTTTTAAATGGTAAACCAAATAGAACTCGAAGATCTAAAATAATTACACTAGTATAGTAGCTTAGGGCATATGAAGCAAAGTAGAAGAAGGAAATTGCAAAAATGTTCCATTCAAATGGGGAACCTATGTTAAATGATCTGGATTTTTTTGGCAACTATGTTGAGAAAATGGCAATTGTGATGGAAAATAAATTTGAATGTATGATCTTCCATATTCGAGTCATCTTAAGATTTCCCACTTATTAGATCTTATTCATAATCTTCAAAAAAAATTCCTCTTCTATATGTAGGAACATATCATCAAAAAGGTGACATGTTGGGCATTAAGAGATATTATTTTTTTTAATACTAAAAGGAAACATTTGCCAATAAAATAAAGTAGAGGAGAGGCCAACCCCTCTAGGTATTTTAAAGAAGATGATGTCTCGTGGATTTGAAGAAAGATTGTATGTCTCTAGAAAAGGATGTTATATTGGATGTGAAGGCATCTTCTTTATACTGGTTGATTCTATGACATTGCTTCATTATAAAATGACATTTGTTGGATTTAAAGTCACATGATCATATGAACCTTCTAAGGGTATGTATGTGGATTGCATGCTTATTTTTCTGCAATGTAGGTTATATGCTATGCACTCACAATTTTATGCCAATTAATTACATATGTGTTTATTTTGTAGTGTCATTTTCCTTTGCTTGTACGTGGTCATGTGAACCATGACTTCCCCCAAGGCTTGTATTGTGCCACATTTAAATTCTCTACATTTTTACATTGGATTACATCAAAGGAGATTCACATGGATAACATGTCATGGTGGCATCGAGAGATAGCTAATATTGTTTGTATGTTTGAGAAGGAACTACCCACAAGTTCCATGGACATGTAGGTCCATATTCTAATTCACATGTTGATGAGATTGAACTAGTGGAGTGGTCTTATGTTGTTGGATGTTCTTCTTGGAGAGGTACATGAAAAAGTTGAAGGATTTTGTTCAACAAAGGGAAAAAAACAAGGGGTTTATGGTGAAGGGGTATATAATATATGATTCATTATATTATGCTAGTGAGTACATCAAGAAAATCGATGACACGCTATGTAGAGTGGTTTGGGATGAACATTGGGATGAGGAAAAAATGGTAGGGGAGATAATCCAAACCAATAGAAAAATGCACATGATAAGGAGTAAGTCACTTATCTTTTGTCAATTTTCTATAGAGTAATTGTTTACACTGAACTTGACAATACATGTTTGATCTCATACTATTTGTTTTGATTCCATGAATACATCAACAAATTAAGATATTGATGTCATCAATAAATTTGTTCTTTACAATGTGGAAGCAATGCAAGCATGGGTCATGTTGTATGAAGAGAAGAGAAGGAAATGAAACAATGACATGAAATAATTCATATTGTTGAATGTTGAGAATCATGCCTTATCTTGATCATATAAAATAAAACATGCCAATGATCTATCCTAACAATTTGGTGGCTAACTAGATCAAAGAGAAATATGACAGGCCCGATCATTGCATTCTTGGTGAAGAAGATGCACTAAACATAGGGATTAGGTGAAACAACTCTATAATAATATCTATATGTCAATTATTCATTTTATAATGTACATTTGAATTATAATGTGTATTATTTTTTTATTAATGCATGGGTTACTTGACATATGACATCATCATTCGTTCACATTTATACAAGTGCATTTGTTCCCATCTATGTGGGAACATGGAAATCATTTTCAAATTAAGTTTGATAATGGACATGTTTCACTTGATTATGGAGTGGCGATAGATCAATATATCCATGCTATCCATTATTATCAAATCCTAATAGATGGGAAGTTAGGCCACATTAGAAAGATACAAGAGATCATGCAAGTGGACTTCTCATCTTTCCAATGTGTTATTTTTAGGTGCAAATGGTGGGATACTTTTGATCAAAGTAATGAAAAGAAGGAGGAAATAGTAGTATTTGAGTTGATAGTGTAGGTTGTCCATGAACAACACCTACCATGTATGCAAACAACATGTTCCAACCCAATGAAAGTGCTCCAATACAACGAAAATGTTTCCTCAACTTAAACAAAAACTAATTGAATGTACTACCTGGTTGTGCTCCATGGAAATAAGAGATGTTCATCCCAATGAACTACAAAATTGAAAGATAAAAATAAAAATAAAAAAACTATATACAAGTACAAAGAAAAATATAGGACATAAAAACAAAACCATTGTTGTACCTGAATCTGATGTGTGGCATGCTCGGAAAATATGTCATGCCAAATGGTGCAATAAATGTCGCTTGGTGTGGTTCATGGAATACCCCTACCATCAACTGCATACATATGTGTAATACATTTTAATTTAGTACAAAAACATGAAAAATGAACCAATAAATTATTTTCACAATTTTAAACCAAATCAACTTGAAAAAATATCTGATTGTAAGTAGATCCAACAGAAATTGGAATGCTTAAGGGTGTAATAAACATCCTAGATACAAAATGGGATCTCTCCACCCTAGGTGGAAATGGAAATTTGAAGTCCCCTGATAGTAGTTGTAGAAACATGTATGGTGTAATTAGATGGTGATACCCAAAAATGAAAAGAAACATAAAAAAATACTAGGCTATTATTTAGGGCACATATAGACCACTTTTAATATATTTAAAGCATGGATTTAATCATTTCGTTAATGTTTAATACTTTAAATTCCAGGAAAATTTTCCATAAGACCCCTTAATCAAGTTAAAATCACGAAAACAAGAAAAAATGTAGAATGAAAACACTTGAAGTTGGGAAAAAATCTTCCCATACACCTGTCACCCCCTTCTATGGAATCTACAATGCCAAATTTTCCAACCATCCCTCAAATTCAAAGACACATGTCATTTGTTCCTCCTATTTCTACAAATATTATATATGGAGGTGGTAATATAAACACAATCCATGCTCATTGTGCACAAACCAATTCACAAACTAGCTTTGAAAGCACAAAATGGAAAAATAATTCCCTTATACCATTAAGGAAGGCCATTGCTAAGTTTTTCTATTATTTAACAATCCTTTCACTATGCTAGAAGCCCTCATTCGAAATATTTGATTAATACAATGGTTGTTGTAGGTATGGATTTCAAAGTCCTACATGTGAAAGATAGTGCCGAACTTAAATCTATCTTGTAGACTGAGGTTTGGGTTTTTCCCTAAGCTTGTGTTTCTCTATGCGACACTCTAGAAATATATCATGAAAGTAGTAGACCTTAGAAAATATCAGACATCGAAAAAAAAATGTAATATATGCAATATATTTTTTATTGTGATTCCAAGTTGATCAATGCCTTATCCAAGAGATATGGTGTCAAAACAATCGTCAGAGCTAGGGGTTCAATTATGAAGCATACTTAAATTGAAGATATGATAGGGTTAGGAAGGGTACAACCACATTTTTAACACCTTGTTATGGGAAAAATAGTTGCATCTTACATTTTTTTGTTAGGGATGGTGTCCTTGGGAAGAATAGCCCCATGTTGGGTGGAAAATTATGATTACAAAGAAGTGTTGAAAACAATTATTTATGAAAGATTTGTTGGTGTATAATAGGTTATGTTACCTTCCATATTTATTTATTCTAGAGACTTAATGATGACATCATAGGCGTAGCAGAATAAAAAAAAACACATATACTCTATTCTATGTAAAGAAAAGGACGAGAAATATGCTCTCATTCTCCTGAAGGGGAAATTTTATTATTAAATCATTTATGTTCATTAATTTGTGTACAAATAGTCCCTTTTATAACCATAGGTGACCATAACAGTTATTACATAATTAGATGGTTGGTTCAAACCATCTCCACAACTCTTTCCACAATATCTATTTAAATATCTCAACAAATCTCCATGAATCTCTCAATAAATATTCATATCCCCAACATCTCTCATTTCTCCTCATCTCTCACTCTCACGTAGAATTTCTAGAATTAGTCTACATTATTACAATTTTCATCATTTTATTCATTAAACATTACAAATAAGAATTATTCCTTCTTGTTCCCTTCTTAATGAGAAATCTTCGTTAAATTGGTCCCTTTTCCATCTTCTAGGTTCTTTTCCTTTATCTTTGTCTTTGGTCTTCCAAGATCTTTGGTCTCTTCCTTCATCTTCAGTCTTCTGCCTCTTTCACCTACAAACAAAAACATTGTTGAAGTCCATATAAAAAGGTAACCATCTACCGAAATACATGGGTCGCCAGCTATTGTATCTGTCGGTTCACTAGGAAACTCTTTCTCGTACATGGTTCATCAACCATTTTTTTTTCATGATCTGCATACTTGTACCTTTATTCCCTCTGCATCACCATCATAATCATCCTCATCTTGGGTTTTCAACATACCCATAGCTATTCTCTCGATGCTCCTGCATCAAACTCCCAAGGAACAAAACTCTTCATGGACTCATGTCCATGAGTTTCATGTCATCTCGCAAACTTCTATTTCACAATTTTCTCCACGCAAGTCCCTTTTTGATGACTTGAAATCCTACTTATAGCCTCAGATCGACATTCATGTTAGATGTGGATTACATCAAATAAAATATTCTACCCATGATTGAGAAAATTCTCTCTCATGCCTACCATTCATTACATCAGTGGTTTCAACTAACCATAAACCATACATTAGAAAGTGGTTTTTAGAGAACCACAAAATTTAACACACTATGGGGAATACATGCCTCATCAGGTACATACACTTTCACCTCAACTTAGGAAATCTAGTTTTTATATAAACATAAGACTAATACCATTATTAATACATTATCCAAGGACCATTAAAAAATTCTTAGGGATGCCATACTTCGTGGATTTATTGTATCTCAAATCACACAATACTTTTAATTATACCTTTCTGTGCTTACTTCTTTGTTCTTCACACTTTTGTTGCCTCATTTATGAGGCTTTGTTGTGTTTGTCTTTTGTCTCTTCTTTCTTTTGTTTTCCTTGCATCCTTGTTTATGTCCTTTCTTATTACCTCTTACTTATTTTTGTTTACGCATAGGAGTCCTTCTATTTCAACTTTCCTTTTCATTATATTCTATGTATTCTTTTTATTTTTTGTGGCTTCCTTTTGAACCATTTACCTGACTATTCATAGTCATTCTCCTATCTTGCTCTGTGAGCTTCTCCATGCTCACTATGAGCTGCAAATAGTTTATGCAGTAACAAGTTTGTTTTCACCTTTCTACAATATACCTCACCAAGCTTCTCTCATGAACTTGGCTTGTTGTTATTTATGGTTCCTTCCTCCGGAACCTTCTGATCTTCCTCTGCTCTTCAGCTGCCATAGTCACAGGATTTTTCACTTTCTCACTTCCTCTAAAGAGATTCACTTTCTCTTTTGTCTAGACAACTCTACCACATTTTCAACAATGGATATGTCTCAACAAATTATACCCAACCACATCTGGAAGTTATTCCTCTTTCTGTTACAACTTTCTTTTTGTAGGGTTTTGCCACAAATATCCTTTTCTCTTGAAATATGCATCCTCTTCTCTTTCTACATCAATGTTGTTTCCATTTTTATGTCATGGAGTCAACATCATCTACATTATTCATTAGTATTATTTCTTCTATCATCTTCTTATTTCATGGAGTCTACATCTTCTTGTATAATTATTGAATATGCCACATAATACCTGCAAACAAAATATTTCTTGTAGGAGGGACATCTCCATCCAACAAGACATATGTAATCTTCTTCATTCACCTACTTACAAAATATGTCTCTTGTGAAATATCCAACAAGACAACTTAGCTTTTTCATTTATTTTGATTCTTCAAGTCTTCATAATGTCAGATACTTGCAAAAAAACAAAATACTTGCCTATTGGTCGGAATGGCCAATCTAACCTAGACTCAATTTTGTGCAAACACTAACTTGAATTTTCTTTCACCCAGACTTACAACAATGAAATTTGACTATGACTCTTGCAACTTTCTTTGTCTTCTAGACTCATAACTTTGACAATTTAGCTTATCTCATTAACAAATTCTTATGCAGTGACTTGACCGTCAATCTAAGCTTGGGTGTCGGGTACCACCAATCATGCACCTGTATTCATACAACAATTAAAAATCAATGACTACTTCGAAATTCAACTTTGTCTCCATATTTGACTTTCACTTCATTACACAAGCAAGACTTCATTGCAAACTTTGACTATTTTCAAATATTCTTGACATGAACTTTGCATGACTCTCTTACCACTCATAACTTTCCTTACAATCTTGACATCATATTGTAAAAGAAATCCATATTCAAAACTTTATATAACAACATGAACCATTTTCTCCCACCCTTCTCAAATATATGCCTAACTCTGACCCATTTAACGCAAATAAGGATGCCTTTCCTTATATCTATAAAAACGATCTTTAATAATCCATCTTTGTAATTTATTCACATTGAACTACATTGTTGTTGCACCAAAAAAAATAACTCCTACCTCTCTTTTTGTTTCTCCATCTTCCAAATTGAAATTTAGAACCATTGTATTTGAAGGGAATAGAGTCTTCATGATCAGGATATGCATTGCCTCCTTGTTGCACAATATTGTCACCTTTGTGTGATCTACCTTTTGTGACTTTGAACCAATTTAGAACCTGAAACTTTGATAAAAGTGCAATCTGTGTGTAACTCCTCCTTCAACGTAGTTTCCTCACAATTTGGATAGCGATCACTTTACACGAGGATTCCTCATCACAAGAATACAATTGTGGCCGAGAAATTCAATTTCTTCTTTAGCTTCAATAAGCTACGAGGTTATAACTCATGCTTCAAATCCTTCTCTTCTCGTATCTACGGTCCACTGAAATCATTGGTAGCTCTAGCAGTCTTTTTGCATTGTACAATGTATCCTCCTTCTATATGTCTTCTCTTCTTTTGCGCTTTGGATGGTTCCTTACCCCATCATGTTTATGTACTAGGTATGAAGCCCAAACTTCATTTGCAAGAGGAGGAGGTTGAACCCAATGGGCAGGAATTAGACTTCCTCTAGGAATACGGAAAGCATCCCAAGTTCTTCTAACCTCAATTAGTGTGCCCATATATGCATTGCCTCCATGGTAATAATGGTATAAATTAGTTGGTAGACCACCAAATATATCATGCACTGCAATCCTATTTCCTTCAGGTTGTGATTTTCTTATCATCTCCATGTGCATCATTTGATTTTTCTGACACCACCAGACCCTTATCTATAGTAATTTATTTGTTTGTTTGTCTCTGGATGATATTTATTAGCTCCACTTTACAATCCCCAGTACTAATGGTTCCGATGCCTTTTCAATATTCCTCTGCATTAGCAATAACATTTGTTGCAACACTGGTATCAGCGACAATTGCAACTTGTCATTCCTCCTTTATTGTTCCATCTTAGTATGATAACGCTCAAAAATAAGAGTGTCATCCTCTATTTCAACCTTTTTAGGAGGGATTTCCTCTTGACACAATCCATCATACATCCAAACAAGCATTGTAAGATTTTGTGTGAGGCAGCGAAAGAAAAACATAGCATAAAACAAAGAATAAACAAGCAAGATCAAACACGCATTAAACCAAGCACAACAATCCCACAATTGACACGGTGATTTATGTGGAAACCTAATGAGGGAAAAAAACAAAGGCAATGATTATCGATATTCTTATTATTCAAGGGAGAATTACAATAGCCTTCATAGGCATACAATCATCCTCTCCTCACAGACACTCTGCTCCTTGCACCTTGCACACGCTTGCACTCACACCTCTATGGGTATGCTCATATATATAACATCTATCACTCAGTTACACAGATTGATCATGAATAGATCACATAGTTACACGAACAGTTCATAAATAGATTGCATGCATTCGCATTAACATAGATGCATGGATGTGCATGTGACCACATGAGGAAATTCATTGGCATGTTTCCAACAATATCCACCTTGAAAACAATTTACCTTGTATATCATGCCCTTAATTAATTCATCACCTTTTCTACAATCCAAGAGAAGCCAAACACCATCGTAGCTTCTCTAACAAAACTAGTTTCATAAACATGTCTGCATAATTCACCTTTGTATGGGCCTTTTTCCAAAGACACTCCACCTTCATCAACAACCTATCTTACAAAATGGTACTTAACAAAAATACGCTTCATCTTACTATGATAAGATGGATTTCTAGCCAAATGAATAGCACTTTGACTATCACAAAATACTTTCACCTTGTCTTGCATCCTTCCAAACTCACCCAATAAACCCTGTAACAAAATTATCTCCTTGCCTGCATGTGAAGCAGCCATATACTTTTCCTCCGTAGTGGATAAAGCGACTACATTTGAAGCTTTGACATCCAACTAACAGGTCCTCCTGCAAGAGTAAATACATATCCTGAACTGGATCTCCTTTTGTCCAAGTCACCTGTAAAATCTAAATCTACATAACCGCAAACTGAATCTTTGGAACCATCATAGGTGATAGAATAACTGCTTATGCCTCTAAGATATCGAAGCACCCATTTCACTGCTTCCCAATGCTCTTTTCCTGGATTTTCCATGTGTCGACTGAAAACACCAACTGCATGTGAAATATCTGGAATAGTACTCACCATTGCATACATCAAACTTCCCACTGCATTAGCATATGGTACACGAGAAATATAATCCTTTTATTCATCATTACTAGGACATAAACTTGAAGAAATATTGAAATGGGAAGCCAAAGGGATTTGTACGGGTTTCACATTATTCATACTGAATCTCATAAGTATTTTCTCCACATNTTTCATGCATGCATAATGATCATGTACATTTATATTTCCCACTAATTGCAGGTTATTCAAAGATAAGGTACTTCAAAGTGATAATATCCTCCCTGGAATTTGTGAAGAGGCAAAGCAACTGTGAAGAAGAAAAGAAACTACTGAAAATTTAGGGTGTTGAGTACATATCATATCACACTTTTTTGAATGATCATATTCTTTATAGAGAAAAATACAAAGACAAAGTGATGTGTCTGGAATTTGGGTATGATAGGTACCAAAAAATTTAAAAATCGAGTAAGGCACACGGTCATCCTCATAAAATATTGAAGCATGTGCCTATAATCCCAAGGATTCAAAGGATATTTCATTACAAATAACTATTCGTGTTGCATGGGTGGCATGCCTCAGACATAAGCTAACCATGAGTTATGCAAATCCTAGTGGATTTAATAGCCTTGAAGCATATAGAGCATAGATGGCATGATAAATTCAAGGATGAGGTATGAAGCCTTCAATTAAGCATAGTGATGGATGTATTTAACCTTTATTCTCTCCAAAAAACTAATTATTATGTATGGCCAATGGTAGTGATCAATAACAATATCCCCCCATGGTTTTTCGTGAAGAATGAACATCTTGTGTTGTCTCCAATAGTTGTCAATAGAATACAAGTGAAGAAAATAGATGCCTAACTTTAGCCATTGATCAATGAATTAAAGAAACTATGGGAAGGGATATCGGTATATGATTTATTAAGACACATCCTGATATATAGGTATTTTACATTTAATGGCATATGTGCATACACCATGCACGACTATCTGACTAGGAGTTTATTATGGTAAGGGCGTTGATTGATTTGTTTATATCTGTAATGTTACTTTTCATACTTAATTTTGTGCAATTATCTTCTTTGGTTCTAACATGTTCCATATACAATAACAACACATGTATTGTAACAAAAGAATACCATGGATGTAAATGTTGTGTACCTTCTATAAAAACTAGGTGGTTCAACCACCTAGAAATTTGAGGTACGATTGCTCAAGGGTATTCCTCCCAGAAGACCACCCTTATACAAGAGTAGCATATGTTTTAAATGGTAAACCAAATAGAACTCGAAGATCTAAAATAATTACACTAGTATAGTAGCTTAGGGCATATGAAGCAAAGTAGAAGAAGGAAATTGCAAAAATGTTCCATTCAAATGGGGAACCTATGTTAAATGATCTGGATTTTTTTGGCAACTATGTTGAGAAAATGGCAATTGTGATGGAAAATAAATTTGAATGTATGATCTTCCATATTCGAGTCATCTTAAGATTTCCCACTTATTAGATCTTATTCATAATCTTCAAAAAAAATTCCTCTTCTATATGTAGGAACATATCATCAAAAAGGTGACATGTTGGGCATTAAGAGATATTATTTTTTTTAATACTAAAAGGAAACATTTGCCAATAAAATAAAGTAGAGGAGAGGCCAACCCCTCTAGGTATTTTAAAGAAGATGATGTCTCGTGGATTTGAAGAAAGATTGTATGTCTCTAGAAAAGGATGTTATATTGGATGTGAAGGCATCTTCTTTATACTGGTTGATTCTATGACATTGCTTCATTATAAAATGACATTTGTTGGATTTAAAGTCACATGATCATATGAACCTTCTAAGGGTATGTATGTGGATTGCATGCTTATTTTTCTGCAATGTAGGTTATATGCTATGCACTCACAATTTTATGCCAATTAATTACATATGTGTTTATTTTGTAGTGTCATTTTCCTTTGCTTGTACGTGGTCATGTGAACCATGACTTCCCCCAAGGCTTGTATTGTGCCACATTTAAATTCTCTACATTTTTACATTGGATTACATCAAAGGAGATTCACATGGATAACATGTCATGGTGGCATCGAGAGATAGCTAATATTGTTTGTATGTTTGAGAAGGAACTACCCACAAGTTCCATGGACATGTAGGTCCATATTCTAATTCACATGTTGATGAGATTGAACTAGTGGAGTGGTCTTATGTTGTTGGATGTTCTTCTTGGAGAGGTACATGAAAAAGTTGAAGGATTTTGTTCAACAAAGGGAAAAAAACAAGGGGTTTATGGTGAAGGGGTATATAATATATGATTCATTATATTATGCTAGTGAGTACATCAAGAAAATCGATGACACGCTATGTAGAGTGGTTTGGGATGAACATTGGGATGAGGAAAAAATGGTAGGGGAGATAATCCAAACCAATAGAAAAATGCACATGATAAGGAGTAAGTCACTTATCTTTTGTCAATTTTCTATAGAGTAATTGTTTACACTGAACTTGACAATACATGTTTGATCTCATACTATTTGTTTTGATTCCATGAATACATCAACAAATTAAGATATTGATGTCATCAATAAATTTGTTCTTTACAATGTGGAAGCAATGCAAGCATGGGTCATGTTGTATGAAGAGAAGAGAAGGAAATGAAACAATGACATGAAATAATTCATATTGTTGAATGTTGAGAATCATGCCTTATCTTGATCATATAAAATAAAACATGCCAATGATCTATCCTAACAATTTGGTGGCTAACTAGATCAAAGAGAAATATGACAGGCCCGATCATTGCATTCTTGGTGAAGAAGATGCACTAAACATAGGGATTAGGTGAAACAACTCTATAATAATATCTATATGTCAATTATTCATTTTATAATGTACATTTGAATTATAATGTGTATTATTTTTTTATTAATGCATGGGTTACTTGACATATGACATCATCATTCGTTCACATTTATACAAGTGCATTTGTTCCCATCTATGTGGGAACATGGAAATCATTTTCAAATTAAGTTTGATAATGGACATGTTTCACTTGATTATGGAGTGGCGATAGATCAATATATCCATGCTATCCATTATTATCAAATCCTAATAGATGGGAAGTTAGGCCACATTAGAAAGATACAAGAGATCATGCAAGTGGACTTCTCATCTTTCCAATGTGTTATTTTTAGGTGCAAATGGTGGGATACTTTTGATCAAAGTAATGAAAAGAAGGAGGAAATAGTAGTATTTGAGTTGATAGTGTAGGTTGTCCATGAACAACACCTACCATGTATGCAAACAACATGTTCCAACCCAATGAAAGTGCTCCAATACAACGAAAATGTTTCCTCAACTTAAACAAAAACTAATTGAATGTACTACCTGGTTGTGCTCCATGGAAATAAGAGATGTTCATCCCAATGAACTACAAAATTGAAAGATAAAAATAAAAATAAAAAAACTATATACAAGTACAAAGAAAAATATAGGACATAAAAACAAAACCATTGTTGTACCTGAATCTGATGTGTGGCATGCTCGGAAAATATGTCATGCCAAATGGTGCAATAAATGTCGCTTGGTGTGGTTCATGGAATACCCCTACCATCAACTGCATACATATGTGTAATACATTTTAATTTAGTACAAAAACATGAAAAATGAACCAATAAATTATTTTCACAATTTTAAACCAAATCAACTTGAAAAAATATCTGATTGTAAGTAGATCCAACAGAAATTGGAATGCTTAAGGGTGTAATAAACATCCTAGATACAAAATGGGATCTCTCCACCCTAGGTGGAAATGGAAATTTGAAGTCCCCTGATAGTAGTTGTAGAAACATGTATGGTGTAATTAGATGGTGATACCCAAAAATGAAAAGAAACATAAAAAAATACTAGGCTATTATTTAGGGCACATATAGACCACTTTTAATATATTTAAAGCATGGATTTAATCATTTCGTTAATGTTTAATACTTTAAATTCCAGGAAAATTTTCCATAAGACCCCTTAATCAAGTTAAAATCACGAAAACAAGAAAAAATGTAGAATGAAAACACTTGAAGTTGGGAAAAAATCTTCCCATACACCTGTCACCCCCTTCTATGGAATCTACAATGCCAAATTTTCCAACCATCCCTCAAATTCAAAGACACATGTCATTTGTTCCTCCTATTTCTACAAATATTATATATGGAGGTGGTAATATAAACACAATCCATGCTCATTGTGCACAAACCAATTCACAAACTAGCTTTGAAAGCACAAAATGGAAAAATAATTCCCTTATACCATTAAGGAAGGCCATTGCTAAGTTTTTCTATTATTTAACAATCCTTTCACTATGCTAGAAGCCCTCATTCGAAATATTTGATTAATACAATGGTTGTTGTAGGTATGGATTTCAAAGTCCTACATGTGAAAGATAGTGCCGAACTTAAATCTATCTTGTAGACTGAGGTTTGGGTTTTTCCCTAAGCTTGTGTTTCTCTATGCGACACTCTAGAAATATATCATGAAAGTAGTAGACCTTAGAAAATATCAGACATCGAAAAAAAAATGTAATATATGCAATATATTTTTTATTGTGATTCCAAGTTGATCAATGCCTTATCCAAGAGATATGGTGTCAAAACAATCGTCAGAGCTAGGGGTTCAATTATGAAGCATACTTAAATTGAAGATATGATAGGGTTAGGAAGGGTACAACCACATTTTTAACACCTTGTTATGGGAAAAATAGTTGCATCTTACATTTTTTTGTTAGGGATGGTGTCCTTGGGAAGAATAGCCCCATGTTGGGTGGAAAATTATGATTACAAAGAAGTGTTGAAAACAATTATTTATGAAAGATTTGTTGGTGTATAATAGGTTATGTTACCTTCCATAATTATTTATTCTAGAGACTTAATGATGGCATCATAGGCGTAGCAGAATTAAAAAAAACACATATACTCTATTCTATGCAAAGAAAGGGACGAGAAATATGCTCTCATTCTCCTAAAGGGGAAATTTTATTATTAAATCATTTATGTTCAATAATCTGTGTACAAATAGTCCTTTTTATAACCATAGGTGACCATAACAGCTATTACATAATTAGATGGTTGGTTCAAACCATCTCCACAACTCTTTCCACAATGTCTATTTAAATATCTCAACAAATCTCCATGAATCTCTCAACAAATATTCATATCCCCAACATCTCTCATTTCTCCGCATCTCTCACTCTCACGTAGAATTGCTAGAATTAGTCTACATTATTACAATTTTCATCATTTTATTCATTAAACATTACAAATAAGAATTATTCCTTCTTGTTCCCTTCTTAATGAGAAATCTTCGTTAAATTGGTCCCTTTTCCATCTTCTAGGTTCTTTTCCTTTATCTTTGTCTTTGGTCTTCCAAGATCTTTGGTCTCTTCCTTCATCTTCAGTCTTCTGCCTCTTTCACCTACAAACAAAAACATTGTTGAAGTCCATATAAAAAGGTAACCATCTACCGAAATACATGGGTCGCCAGCTATTGTATCTGTCGGTTCACTAGGAAACTCTTTCTCGTACATGGTTCATCAACCATTTTTTTTTCATGATCTGCATACTTGTACCTTTATTCCCTCTGCATCACCATCATAATCATCCTCATCTTGGGTTTTCAACATACCCATAGCTATTCTCTCGATGCTCCTGCATCAAACTCCCAAGGAACAAAACTCTTCATGGACTCATGTCCATGAGTTTCATGTCATCTCGCAAACTTCTATTTCACAATTTTCTCCACGCAAGTCCCTTTTTGATGACTTGAAATCCTACTTATAGCCTCAGATCGACATTCATGTTAGATGTGGATTACATCAAATAAAATATTCTACCCATGATTGAGAAAATTCTCTCTCATGCCTACCATTCATTACATCAGTGGTTTCAACTAACCATAAACCATACATTAGAAAGTGGTTTTTAGAGAACCACAAAATTTAACACACTATGGGGAATACATGCCTCATCAGGTACATACACTTTCACCTCAACTTAGGAAATCTAGTTTTTATATAAACATAAGACTAATACCATTATTAATACATTATCCAAGGACCATTAAAAAATTCTTAGGGATGCCATACTTCGTGGATTTATTGTATCTCAAATCACACAATACTTTTAATTATACCTTTCTGTGCTTACTTCTTTGTTCTTCACACTTTTGTTGCCTCATTTATGAGGCTTTGTTGTGTTTGTCTTTTGTCTCTTCTTTCTTTTGTTTTCCTTGCATCCTTGTTTATGTCCTTTCTTATTACCTCTTACTTATTTTTGTTTACGCATAGGAGTCCTTCTATTTCAACTTTCCTTTTCATTATATTCTATGTATTCTTTTTATTTTTTGTGGCTTCCTTTTGAACCATTTACCTGACTATTCATAGTCATTCTCCTATCTTGCTCTGTGAGCTTCTCCATGCTCACTATGAGCTGCAAATAGTTTATGCAGTAACAAGTTTGTTTTCACCTTTCTACAATATACCTCACCAAGCTTCTCTCATGAACTTGGCTTGTTGTTATTTATGGTTCCTTCCTCCGGAACCTTCTGATCTTCCTCTGCTCTTCAGCTGCCATAGTCACAGGATTTTTCACTTTCTCACTTCCTCTAAAGAGATTCACTTTCTCTTTTGTCTAGACAACTCTACCACATTTTCAACAATGGATATGTCTCAACAAATTATACCCAACCACATCTGGAAGTTATTCCTCTTTCTGTTACAACTTTCTTTTTGTAGGGTTTTGCCACAAATATCCTTTTCTCTTGAAATATGCATCCTCTTCTCTTTCTACATCAATGTTGTTTCCATTTTTATGTCATGGAGTCAACATCATCTACATTATTCATTAGTATTATTTCTTCTATCATCTTCTTATTTCATGGAGTCTACATCTTCTTGTATAATTATTGAATATGCCACATAATACCTGCAAACAAAATATTTCTTGTAGGAGGGACATCTCCATCCAACAAGACATATGTAATCTTCTTCATTCACCTACTTACAAAATATGTCTCTTGTGAAATATCCAACAAGACAACTTAGCTTTTTCATTTATTTTGATTCTTCAAGTCTTCATAATGTCAGATACTTGCAAAAAAACAAAATACTTGCCTATTGGTCGGAATGGCCAATCTAACCTAGACTCAATTTTGTGCAAACACTAACTTGAATTTTCTTTCACCCAGACTTACAACAATGAAATTTGACTATGACTCTTGCAACTTTCTTTGTCTTCTAGACTCATAACTTTGACAATTTAGCTTATCTCATTAACAAATTCTTATGCAGTGACTTGACCGTCAATCTAAGCTTGGGTGTCGGGTACCACCAATCATGCACCTGTATTCATACAACAATTAAAAATCAATGACTACTTCGAAATTCAACTTTGTCTCCATATTTGACTTTCACTTCATTACACAAGCAAGACTTCATTGCAAACTTTGACTATTTTCAAATATTCTTGACATGAACTTTGCATGACTCTCTTACCACTCATAACTTTCCTTACAATCTTGACATCATATTGTAAAAGAAATCCATATTCAAAACTTTATATAACAACATGAACCATTTTCTCCCACCCTTCTCAAATATATGCCTAACTCTGACCCATTTAACGCAAATAAGGATGCCTTTCCTTATATCTATAAAAACGATCTTTAATAATCCATCTTTGTAATTTATTCACATTGAACTACATTGTTGTTGCACCAAAAAAAATAACTCCTACCTCTCTTTTTGTTTCTCCATCTTCCAAATTGAAATTTAGAACCATTGTATTTGAAGGGAATAGAGTCTTCATGATCAGGATATGCATTGCCTCCTTGTTGCACAATATTGTCACCTTTGTGTGATCTACCTTTTGTGACTTTGAACCAATTTAGAACCTGAAACTTTGATAAAAGTGCAATCTGTGTGTAACTCCTCCTTCAACGTAGTTTCCTCACAATTTGGATAGCGATCACTTTACACGAGGATTCCTCATCACAAGAATACAATTGTGGCCGAGAAATTCAATTTCTTCTTTAGCTTCAATAAGCTACGAGGTTATAACTCATGCTTCAAATCCTTCTCTTCTCGTATCTACGGTCCACTGAAATCATTGGTAGCTCTAGCAGTCTTTTTGCATTGTACAATGTATCCTCCTTCTATATGTCTTCTCTTCTTTTGCGCTTTGGATGGTTCCTTACCCCATCATGTTTATGTACTAGGTATGAAGCCCAAACTTCATTTGCAAGAGGAGGAGGTTGAACCCAATGGGCAGGAATTAGACTTCCTCTAGGAATACGGAAAGCATCCCAAGTTCTTCTAACCTCAATTAGTGTGCCCATATATGCATTGCCTCCATGGTAATAATGGTATAAATTAGTTGGTAGACCACCAAATATATCATGCACTGCAATCCTATTTCCTTCAGGTTGTGATTTTCTTATCATCTCCATGTGCATCATTTGATTTTTCTGACACCACCAGACCCTTATCTATAGTAATTTATTTGTTTGTTTGTCTCTGGATGATATTTATTAGCTCCACTTTACAATCCCCAGTACTAATGGTTCCGATGCCTTTTCAATATTCCTCTGCATTAGCAATAACATTTGTTGCAACACTGGTATCAGCGACAATTGCAACTTGTCATTCCTCCTTTATTGTTCCATCTTAGTATGATAACGCTCAAAAATAAGAGTGTCATCCTCTATTTCAACCTTTTTAGGAGGGATTTCCTCTTGACACAATCCATCATACATCCAAACAAGCATTGTAAGATTTTGTGTGAGGCAGCGAAAGAAAAACATAGCATAAAACAAAGAATAAACAAGCAAGATCAAACACGCATTAAACCAAGCACAACAATCCCACAATTGACACGGTGATTTATGTGGAAACCTAATGAGGGAAAAAAACAAAGGCAATGATTATCGATATTCTTATTATTCAAGGGAGAATTACAATAGCCTTCATAGGCATACAATCATCCTCTCCTCACAGACACTCTGCTCCTTGCACCTTGCACACGCTTGCACTCACACCTCTATGGGTATGCTCATATATATAACATCTATCACTCAGTTACACAGATTGATCATGAATAGATCACATAGTTACACGAACAGTTCATAAATAGATTGCATGCATTCGCATTAACATAGATGCATGGATGTGCATGTGACCACATGAGGAAATTCATTGGCATGTTTCCAACAATATCCACCTTGAAAACAATTTACCTTGTATATCATGCCCTTAATTAATTCATCACCTTTTCTACAATCCAAGAGAAGCCAAACACCATCGTAGCTTCTCTAACAAAACTAGTTTCATAAACATGTCTGCATAATTCACCTTTGTATGGGCCTTTTTCCAAAGACACTCCACCTTCATCAACAACCTATCTTACAAAATGGTACTTAACAAAAATACGCTTCATCTTACTATGATAAGATGGATTTCTAGCCAAATGAATAGCACTTTGACTATCACAAAATACTTTCACCTTGTCTTGCATCCTTCCAAACTCACCCAATAAACCCTGTAACAAAATTATCTCCTTGCCTGCATGTGAAGCAGCCATATACTTTTCCTCCGTAGTGGATAAAGCGACTACATTTGAAGCTTTGACATCCAACTAACAGGTCCTCCTGCAAGAGTAAATACATATCCTGAACTGGATCTCCTTTTGTCCAAGTCACCTGTAAAATCTAAATCTACATAACCGCAAACTGAATCTTTGGAACCATCATAGGTGATAGAATAACTGCTTATGCCTCTAAGATATCGAAGCACCCATTTCACTGCTTCCCAATGCTCTTTTCCTGGATTTTCCATGTGTCGACTGAAAACACCAACTGCATGTGAAATATCTGGAATAGTACTCACCATTGCATACATCAAACTTCCCACTGCATTAGCATATGGTACACGAGAAATATAATCCTTTTATTCATCATTACTAGGACATAAACTTGAAGAAATATTGAAATGGGAAGCCAAAGGGATTTGTACGGGTTTCACATTATTCATACTGAATCTCATAAGTATTTTCTCCACATACTTCCATTGTGATAACCACAGCTTACCATTTTTCCTGTCTTTGTGTATCTCCATGCCTAAGATTTGTTTTGATGCTCCTAGATCCTTCATATAAAACGCCCTATCCAACTGAGCCTTTAACCTATTTATTTTGACCATGCTTTTGCTTCCCACAAGCATATCATCAACATATAACACCAAAATAATGAACATACCATTTTCCAACTTTTTAAAGTAAACACAATGATCATATTCACTTCTTATAAAATTTAGGCTCACCATGAAGGAATCAAACTTCTTGTACCATTTCCTAGGAGACTATCTCAGGCCATATAACTTCTTGATTTTGCAAACAAACCTCTTATTGTGATCCTAAACAAACCCTTTTGGTTGTTCCATATATATATATCCTCATCTAAATCTCCATGTAGAAACATTTTTTAACATCTAGTTTCTCTAACTCAAGATCAAGTAAAGAAACTGTTGGTTGTGGAGCCTGATTATCTTCCTAATTCAGAAGTCTTTTACTTTCAGCCGTGTTTATACCCCATGAAGTATTTACACCCCAGAAGTATGTACACTCTTCCACGCGGGGAAGTGCAGAGGGGGGGTACCCCCTCTGCGGGGTCCGGGGGGGCTATCCCCCCGGCTAGGGGGTTTGGGGGAAAGCGAGCCCCTGGCGGGGGTTCAGGGGTGGCGTCCCCCAATGGGGGTTTGGGGGCGAAGCCCCCGAAGGAAAATTTTCCTTATAAATGTATATTGTAATTTCATTGTAAATTTGGACCATTCATTATAAGGTCGCAGATCTAATGGTAGAGATTATGTTAGGGTTTTTTGCCCTAGAAGTCAACCCTCTTTTATGAGTGAAATGTATTGCATCTATGGTTGATGGCAAATATTGCATTCTGAGAGAGGATATTGTGAGAGAAAGAAGAGGAAGTTATAGTGGGTTTTGCTGTAGGTTGTATCCCTTCATTTGATGGATAATAATAAAGGAAGGACCTGGCAATTTCTCTGGTGGACGTAGCCCACAC
>JZKD02S0231282.1:5760-21528 GCA_000966675.3 Picea glauca
GGTAGTGAACCACTGGATTGTAGTTATGTACTACTATGGATAGACACAGTTGTGTTTTATTTTTGTTCTAACTGCCTTGAAGACTATCAGCAGTTTATTGGAAATAATGACCATCTAGACGAATGATGAACAGAGATTTTCCAGACAGAAATTGGTTCAGATCATTTACTCCTTTAGATTATAAGAGTGGCTCTTGTATCACTCTATGGTGTGAGTGAATTATCCAGCATCATGTCTAATTACTCAGATGAAGTATGGTTTCAAGAGATGATGCAGTTGATGGTGATGGTGATGCTCATGATCTAGTCATGAAATAGTCTAGACGACTATATTGATGCTACCAGGTAAATGGTGTGTTTTTGTGCTCAAGACCATTACCTGTAATACCTCCCTAACTAGGAGGGAGTGTTAATATTATGGTAGCTGCGGGAGGCATTTACCTCCACGTGTGAACCTGACGAGAATAGAAGACTCGGAAAGCAAGAGTAAACCCTAATGAGTTGGCTAATAACCCTAGAAGTCTTGTCGGCTCAAGAATATAATTTATATTAGGTTATTAGCCTCCAAGAGAAGAAGTCAGCCAGAAATAATAATAATATACTAAACAAACACATATCCAGAAGGAGAAGTCGACCCCAGCAAATCTGGCAGAACCAGTATAAATACAAGGCGCCAGTTCTCATTTTGACATATCTCAGAATTGCAGTTCCCAGTTTGGTGCACACTGCAGTTCTCAGTTTGGTGTGCACTGCAGTTCCAAGTTTGGTGCGCACTGCAGTTCCCAGTTTGGTGCGCACATGTGGAGGAGGGTTGCAGGTGCAGCTGCAGCAGCAGCTAGTTTTCAGTATTGACTTGGACTATCTCTTGGCTAGGGTTTGGACTATCTGATCAGCTATTTTCGGTGCACTATCCTTGGAGGAATATGCGCTACACCTTGTTTGGCTATCTAGCCTAGGGTTTGCTTCTGGAGTAATTCTCAGTCAAGGTTAAGGTGCTCGGAGGGTGGCTTCGACCTATGGTTGGGTGACGAGGGTATCGTCAATGGTAAAACGAGCACACTATCTTCTATATTCTAACAAGTATTTCTTCCATGTTATCTAAAACTCGGTCTACTACGATTTCATGGAGATCTAAATTATCTCTGCCACCTTCTTAAAATTCTTTAACTTTAGTGAAATATGAAGAATGGTCAATTAATTCCATATGTACAGTGAACTTGTCATCCGGGTCAAAACCCTTAACAAATTTGGCTTCCTTTAAGCCTAGCCGGTCATGATGGCTTGTGAGTTTATTGAGGTGGGTTATGTGCTTTACAGTGAATTCTTCAATTTTCCATGGTAGGGGTATGAACTACTTTTTCCTCCTCTCGTTGAAGAAATGAGCCCAACTTTTATACTGCATGCACATTTCCTTGGCAAAAAGTTTATCTAATACATAAAATGGGAGAATAAAATGCTTTTCTTCAACCCCAAACATCCCAACAAAAGCAAATTCCTCGGAATTTTAGTAAACTCCTTTCCTAGAGAGAAAGGTGGCGACTTCAAGAGACAGTCTTAACATATTAGGGCCAAAAATCAACTTTTTGAACTCTGAAATGAAATTGTTGTGAACTAGGTCAAAGTTATATTGATATTTGTGTCTATACAAGGCCAAATACCATGCATAAACTGGTTCCATCTTAAAATCAACATTATTTTCCCTCAGAAAGTCTTGAAATACATGACCATAAGCAATGGAACAGATGAGGTAATAAGTCATGTAGAATTTTTTATTCTTTTTCAAATTACTGAGATGGAAAGAAACTTCACTCGAAATAAGATAACCCTAGTCTATAATGGCTTTCTCATGCCAAGCAGAATGCAAGGCATATATAATATTTCTTAGTACAAATGTCGTAGATTCCAAACCAATAATATGGGAAAACAACCATGAAAACTCTTTGTATGGGTATTTTAGTGAAGTTACCTCAATCTTGAAAATATCGAGGTTACTATTTGGGTCCTCCAAATAATTACTTAGAAACCTCTCCCCTCCTCTATGCTATTGCAAAACTTCATCGGCCTCTTTGTTTTTAAACCGCAAGGTAGATGTAAGGAGTCGTAGCATTATGGGAAATGTTAAAGGAGCCAAAGAAATGGGTTGATGTCCTTGCAAATAAATTATTCTTTTCTCAGAGTTGAACTTATATGCACACCATAGAACAATTTCTTTGAAGTATGTTACTTATGGAACGCAACTTGCTAGTGCTATACTTGAAATAAGTTCATATTCTTCTCTGCTCAAGAAAGAGACTTGTAGTAATTGTATGCCCTTGACCACTGAAACTCTTGATCCTCATGCCCAAGTGTGTTTAGTGTGTCTTTGCAATACAACTATTTTTTCTTACTTGACATTCTTTTCTCTGCTTTTGGTTTTGGCAATAGGTACCGCTATTGTCAATATTTACAACTTGGCATATTAGTTTTTAATTAGTTTCACCATGTATTGTCCTGATAGTTCAATCAATATAAATCTTGCTTTTAATGTTGTCGGCTTGCATGAGATTGAATTCATTACAAGGTTTACGAATGTTTTGTGAATTTAATAATGGTATTATGCTTACACGAGTGGTAGTTGATGTGGCGAGGACAATAAATTTGATGGGAAGTGGTGACATGACGTATTATCATATGAAAAATGTTATGTATGGAAGTGTAATATGAGGGATGAAAAGTGCAAATTGTGGAACGTGGAATGTGGGACTGCGTATCTACAGACATGGAGAAAAGGTTATCAAATGGTAAGTGGCCCCACATCCACTTTTTATAAAAAGTGGTTAAGTATTGGAAAGTGAAAAATGTATGATTTGGGGAATATGAAAGTGGGAAGTGCATTTTGGAGGACGCGCGATTGTCGACTTTTGACCTACAGACCTATAGACATGTGGGTCCAAAATTTGTTCTACCCTGCCCTGCATTGCTTGAATTTGGCTAACTGTTGGAAAAAAATTGATAAAGGAGAAAAAAGACTAAGGAAAAAAAAACAAGGGAAGAATCTTATGGATAGTTAAATGAAAAAAAAATGGATAAGGAATGTGGATCAACAAGTACTCACAAACGCCCGCAGGGGTGTACAACGATTGGCAAGTGTCGTGTAAATGGAAGGAAATATGTAAAAAGAGGTCTCAAGGTCGATTCTCACCCTGATTTACTCGGAGGGCGTGCTTGCGGGTTGTGCATTCCTCGCTAGGGGTTATAATGCAGCCAGCAGGATTCGACCACATGTCAAGCGAGTACGATACTGTCATTGTTATCGATTCCCCTAGTTACAACAACAACAAAAAAAAAGACAAGTACTCACAAACTTTTTGATCAACCCTTTTCTTCCTTGTTGTTCTGTCTTATGTGTTGATTAGGTTCCATTTTTTTTTCTTTTCTACAACAAAACAATTGGAAATTAATATTTCATATGATAATTAAATTCAATGTACATAAAATAATAAATGAATGATCACATTCCTCTAATGCACGTTGTTGTTGGGATGCCTCCTCATGTGATGCAATTATGTTCATTTCTTTTACCATCTCTTTGTACACTTTTTTGGACATCCCTACTGGCATGTGTTGGTTATCCCCGCATATGTCTCTTGGAATTTTCATAATCTTCCTCAAAAAAGAAAAAACACAATATTTTTTTCTTTTAATCGACATGAAAGTAGATATAGAAAAAAAATTAATTTGGTAATTTTTTGAACATATTATAGAAAAACATGTTTAGTAATAATATATTTTATATTATTTTGTGTTGTTGTTGTAAGTTTTTGCTATTCCAAGTCTCACATGTCTCATTGACCATGGCTCTGGAAACACTTCCTGTAGTTTCTATATAACCTTATTCTTGGAGTCACTGGATTGATTTTTGTATTGTAAGTGGAAAGTACGTCTATATGTTCTTTCCACTATATCCCTCAAAGCTCTCTAAAACAATTTCCACCTCTCATTAACTTCAAGCCCCACTCTAGATGAACTGATGACCAAGTCGTCGTCATCATTTACATCATTAAGAATGTTTGTCCTCTTAGGATGAGATTCCATTCCCTCATTATCAGTCCCTCCATAACATTAAAAAAATGTGAAATCGAGTGTTTAAAATTTGTTAGCGATTAATGTTAAGAAATTCATTTTTAGTAAAAAGTCAAAGAAAAACTTCATGTTGATTACCTTTCAATCCACCTAATTCCTCTCTTTGCAACATTTTCATAAATCTTTTATGCTCTTTTGCACTCAAATTGTGAACAATCTTATCGATTTTCTTCAAGTTTTTTCTCTACATGACACATATTAACCAATACACATCATTAATTTAAACTCACAAATACTTCAAATATATTAAATATATTAAATTTTTAATAAACCTTAAATAACTTGCCTCCCTCTCTTGTTGGGATGAGCTACCGTTGCACATATGTTTTCCTTGAACTTCTATCGACCATCTTGTATAAAAAAAAATCAGGAATCATCAGATATAAAAATTATCAAATTTTTATACAATCTAATATTTTGGTGCACATCATTAAACAGAAAACCTCGGGGCGTCAAACATATATACGCATACGTGTGTACTATTAGTCATTGTGCACTGCTAACATGTACGCATATGATACTAAAATCAATAATATTTATATTTTTGACTAATCGGTTCTTTGGACAGATATATGTGCCCCAATTCACTTTTCTATACATTAAGGATAGGGGTGATATTGTTGTACAGTGTGCTTTCGTGCAATGTTCCTCTACAGTGCGCACCACGTATCACATAAAATATTTTTGATAAAAACATTGACAACGATAGGGTTTGGGATCTAATGCAATGAGTGGTACCATTGCAACGCATACCAAACGCCCCATATACAACTAAATAAATCCTATAAAAATCTATTTCTAACAAAAATAAACCCTAGAAAAATATATTGTTTAAAAAAATAAAATATGCTTATAAAATATAGAGAGGGGAATCGAAAGAAACAACAAGAAATCCTTTATTTTTTTTAACATGCATTGAAAATAGTTTGAATCAAATCGGTAAAGATTTAGATGATCGGTAGAATGAAATCACATACTTGATTTTCTCCTTTTCAAATTTGTATGTGCCCTACGATGATCCCTTCCAAATTTGGCTCTTCAAAAAAATCTACCTACTCCAAAGTCTTTGTTAGTAAATCTCTCTTTCACAAATCTTCCCTCTAAATTCTGCCAAAAACTGAAATAATGAAAAGTATTTTCCTTTATAAGCACATGTGTTTCGAAAAATGAAATTCCCGCTCTTTTTTTCGTTGTATAAATTGTACCGGTGTGCTAAAAAGCACTTTGACACACTTTCTATGTAAAAAAAATTAGTAAACTATACATTGAAAAAATTAAATTTGTCATTGAATCGGTGTACCACATAGTTTAATGTGCACCAATGCACTATATACATAAAAATGCATTGATACCAATTTTATCGACTAAAAAGAATTGCAAACCTCCACAATTAAAATTTACAGATATTTTGCATTGTGGAGGCTCTAACGGAGGTAACGCTTCGGTGATTTTCATAGTGTAGGGCGCCAATGTGTTTTATAAATATAGACACACCAGTGCGTAAGAAAATAATTAAAAGCACCGATAACTTTTCATATCAAATTCATGCACGTATTAATGATGGTTTTGGCTCAAATGCAGGGAAAAAGAGGTTATAATATCAAATGGCCAATTCTTTAGATTCCATCTCATTCCATATCATTGCACGTTTGTCAACTTCTCCCCCATTGTTTAAAGTAAATCTATATTTTATTTATAATCCATTTATCTAATTGAATTTATGTCATTTATGTACATGCAATTGAATAATTGTTCATTGAATTTTGTAGGATCATAATTCAGGATCAAGTTCAGATGCGCAAGATATTCCACTAGTGCAAAAATGTCGCAAGCTCTTATCAATAGAAAGATACAGTATGAAAATGTTTGATGAAAATGGACAGTTGCTTTACCCTTACAATTGTAACATGTCATCTTCCCATAACCTGCAAATTGGGTCAATGGTATTACACAGTGAATTGGATCTCTTTTATGGCACGCTAGTAGTATGTGGTTGTTCAAAATGTAAAGGGTTAAAGAAGAACCCTCAGCGTGTCACATTGTCCCATTATATTAATGATCAACTACCCAAATTTTATGGTCTAATACCTCCCACTGTAGTCAAGAATCCAATAGGTGATATAGAAAAGACGCACAGGAACACTTCCATATGCTCCTTTTTTGAAAATTTGGAAGCCATATCAAGTACATTTCATCCTAAATTGGCCAATCCATCTCCTTTTGTTGAGTCAATAGAGAGTTCTTATAGTGCTCACCAAAGTATGATATCAATACTACCCAAAACATCTCTCCTAGGAGATCCAAAAAGTTGTATGAGATAAGAGAAAAAATGTCAAAGTACACATCAAACTCTATGCAATTGTTGGAAGGTAGCAATGACTTCCCTCTTCCTATCCATCTGCAAAGTAAATACCAAACATGTTACAACCGAGCTTTGAATGGTACTTGGTTGTCTTACATGCCTATGCTCGATGTTGGAACCAAATTCTCTTTCTGTGGTAATAGTTTTATGACTGCCAAGTCTAAAATAGATGTTGCAAATCTTGGTTTGTTTATCCTTTCACATGTATTTGTTCCTCCCAAATAATCAATAACACTTATGCCATGTTGTGGTCTTCTTTATAGTCTATTTGATTACTTGAATATTGTTAAATACAAAAATTAGCATTTCCATGTATAGTATGTGCATGAATGGTTATGCTTGTGGAAACGTTAACAGGAAAAACTTGTTATATATCGACAGTTATCCATGAACTCGTGGGAACATTGCAGGGTTCATAAATAGTTGTAGGTCCTCATTATTTAGTGCAAAGTGTTCCCTTGACGAACACTCCAATGACAAAGGGTTCTTTATGAAAAGGAAGGCATGCAGATTTGTTAGTGTGCATGTCGTATGTAGGTTGTCTCTTGGTGACAAGTTGTTAATAAACTATAACTTTCGTAGACCACCAATCATTCGTCAAAAATGTCTTTCATTGGGTCTACCTTTAGACATCCCCTTGGGGCATAAGAAAACGATGATTGAGTAATTGTATTTTTGGATTTTCAATGGAACCAATGTAAATGTATTGCTTAATTCGATTTTTGTTTTATAAAGTGGTTGGTTGCATGTTACAATCATTACATCAAATATGGGGACTAAGCCCTATAACATCTACATATGGATTTTTTTTTATTTTATTTATTGAGTTTTCTTAATATTTTTTTATATTTTTAAATATTAATATAAAATTAATTTAATTTAATATTCTTTTAACCTTAAAAAATTAATTAATTTCTTCACTAACCAAATCTAATACGTGCACTTCCTTGTGAGGAGATTCACAAATTTGGTGGTGGAACAAAAAATCATAAAGTCGTTTAAAGCAAATTGTGTATATTAAAATTCATTGTTATTAAAGATTTAATTTTCATATTTAATGATTACAATTTTTTAATTTATATTTAAAATTCATTATTATTAATGATTTTGTTTTCATATTTAAAAGGTGTCACTGTAGTGGATATGTCCCTGTTGAATAGCTTTGTACACATTGATTTGATTCACAATGGCAGAACTGTGGTTGTAGATGAAGTACATTAAGTATCAATGTACTATGTTGATTAAATAATTGCTGGTAAATGCTTTAAAAAATTAAACACAGAACTTGTATTATAAAAAAAATAATAAACAAATTAAAAACATATAAACAAATCTTGGCAAATACTTTAAAAAATTAAATAGCTTATGTTATTAAAAAAAATGGTTGAGTGTGGCGAGGTTTAAATACAAAGCTTATGTTATAAAAAGAACGGTTGAGAGTGGTGAGTTTTGGACATGCATGTAGTTGATAACCAATAACAAATGATATAAATACTAAAAAAAGTTATAGATAAACACTATGTGCAAGGTTTCAAAATGTCCAACGTTTCGAGTGAACACTTCACCCGTCATTAAAAACATAATTTTTTTAGCATTATGAATAACTATGAAAATTTACATACTCAAAATGATAAATATAAATTTCAACAATCCTACTTCGAGAAACAAAAGAGTTGCAACTTTGTTTAGTCCATACCCTTTATATTAGCTTGCAATGGAGGACTACAAAGAGAATACAGCTATGAGCCTTAATTTATAGACGTTATCGACCACCGACATCAATCACTCTAGGAATTGAATGAGTCGGATTGTGATATGATGTTGCAATGATCGTGGGATTGTGTGAACCATGTGCATGTGCATGTGCATGTGTCATATAATACGAAAATGCTTGAGCGAATTTTCAAAAACTTTATTCGAAATAATAATCTTTCCATTGCATGCCAAGTCCTATTCAAATTATGGAACGCAAATTAAGGATATACCTTTAAAAAAATTCAAAGATGTCGGTAATTATGTTAAGTTAAATATAAATGACATGCATAAATCAATGTTTAATATAGTTTGGTATTTAATATGCTATTTAACTACAAATTTTCAATGAAATATTGTAATATTGGTTTAAACATTTTTAGGATAATCTAGTTTACATATTAATTAAGAGGGAAATTGATAAATGTTATCAAGTATTCAAAAGAGAGATTAGCATAGATAGATTACCAAGTATGAGCTAAATTTAAAAAATTGTAAGAACACAACTTGAAGAAAGTTTACATCTAATTATATTTGATCCTTTTTCGATTTTGATGAATCTAAATTTTGAATGATTCTACTCGAATTTAATGTCAATTGGAAAGAGAAAAAAAGGTATTCTTAATGCTGAAAAGGAGTCATTGTCGTTGAAAGACGTCATTGTTAGTTTGTTTTATGATTCTATTGAAAAATCAAAATGATTCTAAGTGAATTTGATATCAACTGGAAAGAGAAAAAAATGTATTCATAACATGAGAGAAGGCAGTGCCAGTTTGTCTAGTGTTGGGCTTTCTCCCCAACAGCTATGAGACAATGGAAATCCGTCTGCAAGCATCAAAAAAATAAATAAATTACACAGGAGTTATGGAATTAATTACATAGTTACAGTATGGAATTATTATTTGTTTGTTTGGTTACATGTTTCCTAAAATTGCATGCAACTGAATAATAGCTTGTTTTTTCTTCTTGTGTAAAGAAACCTCACTTGATATCAGGTCTTAGATAATTTGTTGATATCAGGTCTTATAAGATAGGTCTCAGATAATTTTTTGATATTAGGTCTTAAAGATTTTGTTCACTGTAGTTGAGAGCTCTTAACACAACCAAAAAGCCCTGCATATTACAGATAGAAATAGATATTTACATACCTATTAACAAATGCATGTTGTCATCTATCTAAATAGAGTATATCTTTCTATTTGAAAAACAATTCATGTGTATAGAAATGGGTCCCACTGTCGGCGAATGCATGAAGGTGAGAGATATCCTTGAAAGATCTGACCAAGCCAGAGGGATAATCGCATAAAACAATTGTTAACCATGGAAATGCTTTAGCCATAGTGTCGGCATATCCTCCAAGTTGCCTCGACAACTATTGAGTAAGAATTCTCTTTAGCTTACAGGTCGACAACGTGTTTCAACAAGAGGCAGTTGTGAGGTATGCACATCAGCATAGTAAAAGAGACATTCAGAGTTTGAGGCACCAAGTGGACTAAATTGGGTATGATACTCCCTCTTAGGCCTGCATAAGGAGCTGACAAAGGAATCAAGTTCCCTATAATATAGGGGAATACCTATTATAACCCATCTATGTATATCTCAGATCCTTATGCACCGCATTTTTCTCATAGGCTAAGGAGGGATTTAGGATACTAAGATTGTTTTTTGCTAGAAAATATTTAGCTACATTTTGAGCACTCCATTTTGACGTCCTCCTTGGGTAGTAGAGGTGTTCGTGGAAGTGGTTGAAGGTCATTTGTATTGACTAACCTGTAGTAGCATTGACTACTTTGTGGGGCACATTCACTAGTGGCAGTCTTGGATTAATGTAGTGTGGTTGATGGCATTTGATGCTTGGTTTCTTGTTTCTCCCTTGCTTGTTAATGGTTGGTTTCTAAATTGGATCTCAAACTAGAACTACTATTGTGTTTCTTGCTACATGTGATTTCCTCTATGAAGTCTCATTTTGTTTCCTTTCTTGTTGAGTTTTCTCTATCATTCACCATATCCATCCATATCTCTATCTATTCATTGTATGAGGGAAAAGTGGGGGGAAGTGGCATATCGATATCAACCAATATCCTCTTTGATAGTAGAAGAGTTGAGGCCTCGCGAGTCATTATCTATCGAGAAGGAGTGCAAAGCCTATGGTTTTTGGGGTGTTACCACCAAAGTGTTGCACTACCAAATGTCGCACCTAAGTGTCACACTTTATCAAGTGTCATAAGTGTCGTACTTAAGTGTCATGACTTCGTCACAATGAAGAATTGTTTGTCATGACCCCTAGACAAGTTAGAAAGGAAACTTATCAGTTGGAAGCCAAAATACTACCTTTTTCCTTGAGATTTTAGCCTTGTTTGAGCTTCATCACCCCCCTTCCCATATACAAGGAGTGATTATCCCTTGAGTATCGCACCCCTAGAGTGTATTAGGAAGCAATGATCCCTTGATCGTCACCCCATGCATAGTTATGGGGGGGCGATGAAGTTCTTGCAACCAATTTGCCTTGATTTATGAGGTTGTCTCTGAGAGTTTGCAGTTGGTTAAGGGATTGGTTCGAGCTATCTCCTATTCAAGGCAAGACCAATCTTGTTGGTTGAACCAAATCCTCTTTTGACCACATCTTCTCCTAAAAACTAGTCTATGGTTGTGATATCTCAAAGCCTATATAATGGAGGCCATGCTTGAGTGAAAAACGTGGAGAGAACTTCAAAATATCATACTTTTGATCTCAAGACAGTCAAGAGAGGAGGAGAATTAAGAGCATCATAATTATGATTGTGTGAGATCCAAAGGGCTGGAAAGGAGAGCTTGGAGGATTTTTTGCAACGTTAAACTTGAGATTGTAAGTGCTTCAATTTTGTTGGCTTTCCATTAATACATAACTTGGCCTATTGCTCTCATGTTTATGTGTTCAAGTATATGCATGTCTATTGTTGTTAAATTCATCATAGATACATCTATTTTCACTTTAAAATATAGTGTGGAAGGAGAAGTTTTCACTTTGATTCTTCATAGGTATTTTCTTGCGCCTAGGAGATTGGACATCGAGATGAAAGGATAGAGCAGTGAGGAAAATCGATGTAAAGAGGTTAGTCATCCATCTCTTCCTTCTCATTCTAATTGTTGAAATAGATCAAAGGGGAAAGTATTTCACCATTTGTTTTCTTCTGTCTTCGATCAAGAGGGGTATTGAGCCAAGGGAACTTTCACCTATCCGCAAGGGGAACTTTTCCATAACAGGGTGGTGGACAGTACAACATAAATATCAACTTTGAATGCCCTAGTTTCGTAATCCATTTCTTTCAATGCTTTATGGGCCTAAAAGGGAGGCCTGCTTGCCAAAGATTCATCCCAATCATACTTCTCCCCTTAGGCATCGATATAGGGTCTCCAGAGCGAGCCTAGTAAGTTCTGGTTCTTGTTTATGTTCATAAATATTTCCCAATAGATGACACATATGTACCAAGCATATATCAGAATCATCAATAAGTGCCTCTATCAATGTACCAATAACATCGTCAACATTCCAACCATGTGCCTCAAACAAGTGTCATATCACATATGATATTACTCTATCATAAACCAAGTGCCACAAACCATGTGTCAATATATGTATCTCAACCATCAAGCATCAAATATGCACCAACCAAGAACCACATCAAGTGTCCCAACTATCCCATACATCATGTATCAAAGTATATGATAAAAAAGTAATACCAATGATGTACTTTAACCAAGTACTATCACCCGCAATCATCTGACATCTACAAGTGCATCAACCATACACCAAACATGTATTACTACTTGCACCATAGCAAGTGCATCAACCATGCATGCAAGCATATAATCATGAATAATTACAACAAATCATGGAAAACCCTGCAAAATAGAGTTATATCATCAAACCATGATGCAACTCATCTGCATAGCCTTCTTTTCCAAGGCTTTTAACACAGGTATGTGGCTTGTTCCACAGACATCTCACGTATGTACGAGACCTTTCTATAGGCCATCTCGTGTATGTACACGACTTCTTCCACGGGAGCCTGCGTGTGCTTTTGAAAATTTCAAGCTTGAGATTGCCTCATGGATGCCTTTTTGTTCTGGTTGTTTAGTCTTCCTCACCCACTTTTGAAGGTGTATCATCTTCTCAAAACTTGAGCTCTGAGCTTTCATCTTTTCAACGTTTTCTTCCTTCCTAGATTCATGTGTTCTTCTTTTCATGCTATATGAAACAATCTTCATGGACTATCTTATTGTGTTCCAACAATACTGGGATTTGTGGGCAAACCCACTGCAGTTGTAGCATCTCATGGTGTGACAATGAGCATCAATGTGTCCCACTTGATTACATCTCCAACACCTTAGGGTGTTATGAAACCTTCCATTATATTTCCTTGAATAATGTCTGCAATCCAACGCTTTGTGACCATATTCATTACATGAGTAGCAGTGACCATGAAAAAAAAATTCATACCTTTGGTTTGGTTTCCACCATGAAGGTGTCTCTCTTCTGAATTTGCTTTGAGGTGTAAAGATGGCTTCCTAATGTCTTCCTTGCTTTGTTCTTTTGAAAGTTTACTTGTTTTTTGTAGATGGTTGACTTGCAGCATTGCTTCCACCTTTTGAGAATGAAGGACTTACCTCATGCTTCTTAGAAGTTCTAGCTTCAAGGTGAATAGCTTCCTTGTTGTATCCAAGACCTGATTTATCATGTGGAGCTCTTTAGTTATCTAGGATCTCATCCAAGATTATTGATTTGTTTTTGAACTTGATGTGAGTGTTTGACTTATCTACTTTCTTTCTAAGATCAACAACTTCAACTTCCAAGTTATGGCATGACTCTTCCTTTTCATTTATTTGATTTTTCAATAGCTCCTCTATCCTTTTGGCTTCTTCAATTTGGGTCTTCATATTGACATTAACTTCAAGACTTTTTCTAAGCCCATCATCTACCTTCTTATTTTCTTCTTCTTGATTAATTGTTTCTTTCTTTAGTCTTTTGATCTCTTCTTCCTTTTCTTCTAATTGAGTCTTTTTACTTTCTTCTTGTTATTTGAACATCCGCTTTAGTTCCATGGTATGCTTTGGGTGATTTTCTAGGACTTCATTAATGAATTTTTCAAGATACTTGAAAGTAATTGAATAATGTCCTATTTCCATGCTAACATCGCCTAATTCAAATAAAAAAATTTCTATAAACTTCAACAACTCTTCTTCTTCTTCTACACAAACTTCTACTATATCTTCATCTTCCTTTGTAAGAGAACATTCAACTTCACTAGGAGTATTATAATCAAAAGATTTTGGAGAGTCTTTACCTTTATTTTCCTTGATGGAATTGTCTTCTTTGTCTTGATATACCTTCTCTACATTCAGTCATAGATCCATGGCAGAAGTACATTGTCCAATGCTTTCTTTGACAGAACTTGAGAGTCCATTGAAAATGGTCTTGAAAGCTAATGCATCATTCTTCTTTTCTTCATTTTGAGCTACACAATTTGACTTATTCTTCAAGGGAACTGATCCACCAATAGTTGCTTTCAAAACACCTACTCATTTTTCTTTCATATACCCTTTCATTTGTATTCTCCATGTTGAATAATTTGTCTCATCAAGGATTGGAACTTCATCATCCATTTGTGTGTCCATGGATATCCTCCAAGCTTGTTAATGCTTATAGTGAAGGCCTTCTCTGATACCAATTGTTGGACACACCGACCAAACTAAGAGGCGGGGGTGAATCATTGTGAGGCTCTTTTTACAACTTCTTACGAAACTTTAGTTAGCCATCACCATTCACAGCATCATTACTCATTACTTCTATTCACATTTAGTTGCTTGCATGTAAACATATCTCAATGACATATATTAACAATAAAGTACCATGCACCATCACAATAAAGAACACCAGATATATGTATAAGTTTCTTTTGTATTACAGACTACAATCCTTGGAGATCCAAGTGGATATTGGTGGCCACCCACCTATTCCAACACGCTCCTCTTGACAGTTTTAAATTAAGCACGTTCTTCCGTAATTCTTTGTAATTGTGGGTTCTACACTTCTGGGGTTTTCTAAATCCCTACACATCTTCTAGGTGGAGACTAGTGACCTCCCACCTAATCCAACTGGCTTATTTTGGATGTTTTTATGTCCGCACATCTTTCTATACTTCCAGGGTTGTTTTGGGGCCCTAAATAGTGTTTTTTTGGCTTGCCACAGTCAAACTGTAGATGGAGTCAAAGTTTAATAGCATAATGTGTAGTTCTTGAAAATACCTTTCCAACAGGCTATCATGCGCCTAAAACGGAGGTCGTATACAAAAGTTACAACCCCCAAAAGTTAAGGTACCAACTTACCCATCGGGGCCCACATGACTTTTGGCATTTCACCTCCTATGGTTAGATTTTTGGATGTCTAGGATTTTGGCATTCATGAGTAATGTTAAAAAGGCCTCTGGTGCCTCATTATAATCATTCTACTCAGACGGATGCATGTAGCAGCCACATATCTTCTCAAAGATATCTACCACCATTCGAGCAAGTTGTTTCAGTTCTGAAGTTTTACAGTTTCATCCTATTTCATTTATTCAATAGAATATATTGTTCATTGGATATCTGTGTTGTTCTCCATATATTTGTGTTTAATGTATTCATTCTATTAATCAGTTAGTTCCGCTCCTAAATCTGGATTAGTGGTATCAGAGCGGTGTGCTCTTCATTTATTTTTTTTTGTGCATGTCCCCGACAAGATCTGGGTACAAGAAGTTGGGACTCAAACCAATCAAGCCTTTTCAAGATCGGTCACACCAAGCCCAACAACAACACATGGGGGATGAAAAGAAAGATATTGGAGCAGTAGATCTTTTTAAAATGTTGCTCGAGGAATCCCTTGCACGACAAAGAAACGGAATGATGGACAACTTTGCACAGATCCTTCGACGGTTTCCCATGGGAGAAGCATCTTCATCAAGCGTCCATGAAAACCCCTTCAAGGTACATGTAAATTTTGATATTCCATTATTTGAAGGACTGATAGATGCGGATGTTGTAGATAAATGGTTGAATCTGCTCGAAGGGTATTTTTCGGTCCACAATTTTTCCGATAGGGAAAAGATTACTTTTGCACTCCTCAAGGTCGTCCCCCATGTTAAGGACTGGTGGGATACTTACTCCGAGCAAAGGGACATAGAGGAATATGCAATATTTGTGGTCTCCCCTACATGGGATTCCTTCCAGGATGTCATTAAATAACAATACTACCATGTTGGAAACTACAAGGACTAGTACACTAGATGGACCACCCTATGTCAGGAAAGGGACCAAACAGTACCGAATTTCACAAATATTTTCCATACCCTGTGCACCAAATTGGGTATCAAAGACTCTGAGAAATATTTGGTGCTCAAATAATGTGGTTGTTTGAATAGATACATTCAAACATAAATGGAGTTTTTGTACATTGCCTCATTGGGTACGGCTTATAGATATGTTGTCAAGATCGAGTAGAAATTTAAGCAGAAGAGG
>JZKD02S0231304.1:4507-21527 GCA_000966675.3 Picea glauca
AATTAACTTTCACAAACATCCTTGATCCTTGTCTCAAATGTAGGCTTCCCACACTTCAAGATAAGAAGAAATTAATATTACCCATGTGAACAACATACTTTCTAATGTGATTTCATAAATTTCTAAGTCCTAGGGAAAAGTTTCCATGTCTCTTTTTAATATGGAAAAAATGAAATTATTAAGTTTTGGTCCTTGGAAGGCACCACTAAATGTTCCTTCATTATTGTGTGAGTCACTCTTTGAGGTATCCCTGTAGAAAGTTCATGAGAGTGCATATTTACCACTATCTATTTTAATTTAATCATCTGGTCTTGGTTAACCTAGTTCCCCAATATTTTGCAAATTGCACTTACTTATTAGCCTTGTCGCTACTATGTGCATTCTTGTGCAAGTGTTGATTCAATTTATCAAATCCATTTTCAACTTCTCCACAATTATCTAATAGTTCATGAGTTCCACATAGTTCAATTGATTTTCCCTATCGGACATCCTTGGGATATATGTCGGTGCATCAAGAACTTCTTCAAGCCATTTCTTCAGTTCATCCATTGTTGGCCTTACTCTTTGGAATTATATGTTTTTAGTCTTGACCTTGTCTATTAATGATATCAATTGAGTAGCTATGTTTTGAAGTCCCTTCAAATCAATGTATAGATGTTTGGTTGTGGCCTAGATTTCCTCCTACACTTTGTTGGCACATATTATAAATTCAACAATGCTAGTTTATCATTGTAAAATATCACTTCATCCTCCAGGATTTTAATTATTTCTATGTGTTCCTCAAGTTTTTGGACCATATCTTTGATATTTTTTTCTGGGGCTTGAGTAAATGCTACGCATGTTCAAGCTATGGCCAATGGTTTTCCATGGATGTCTTCAACTATAGGCATATTTGTTCTGAATGAGAGTGGAGGGATTCTGAAAATGGGCATCCTATTTGTAGTTTGTTGAATAGTTTTTCATGTATCCTTGTCAAACCTAGAAGAATTGAGGTTTTCCATTCTTCTAGCCTTGGAGGGTGTGAATCCTCCCTATCCTATTTCTCCTAGAGGGAAATGACCTCTATTCAAAAGTGCACTAGAATTAGTCTTAGATGGTTCGTTATTCTTAGAGTCTTCATTTTTATCTTCCTCCTGAGCCTTATTTCCTCTTCTTCCCTTTTTCTTCTTTCTTCTTCCTCATGTTTGAGTTTTTCTTCTTGATCCTTTTGGAGTCTTATTCATTTTTGTTCCTCCTCTTCTTTCCTCTTCTTCTCTACTTCTAATGTTAATGCTATTGCTTGTTTATGTATGAGAGCATTAGCTTCATGTTTTCTCATTTATTCCTCTTTTTTTTCTATTGTGGCTACTTCTTCTTCTAATATTCATTTCTATGCTACTGCTCTGGATGCTTCTTCTCTCTATAATTTATCCTTGTGTTAAGAGCTACCTCTCATCCTAAAAAACACCTCACCATAATTAATGACTCTTTTGTAAAAAAATTCATTTTCCCATGTTTATGATTCATATGTCCACATATATTTGTAGACCCAAAAATGTCTGCTAACAACCTTAAGGGGATCATACCTATGGAATATTTCTTCCCCAAAATGGAATGTGGCCAGGGTGTCAACTTCTACTTGTGCATCCTTGACATCCTTGAAACTATAGGATCCCAAGCAAAATGGAAGTGGTGGTCAAGTTAGTTTTTCTATATCTAACTAGTATTGCTCCTACTCCATGCACTAGAATTTGATATGATACTTCCTATAGGGCCAACTTGTCAAGAATGTTTTTTGGAAATACATGGGGATGCTTGGTTGCACCATAAATTCTTATGTAAGTTCCATTTTTTAGCACAAACCAATCTCCAACTTTTTCAATTGAAATTATCGCTTATCTAACATGCATGGTGTCGGGGCACGTAATAGTAATTGGTATAGGGGAATGAGGAACTTCTATCATATATTTTCATAATGGGTGCAATTTTTGTGTTCCCACAAATATTGGTAATAGAAATGAATTGGAGGGTCACCTAACTTCCATTGCCTACCCATTTATGATAAAGAATGTACCATACATACCACATCCAATAAGTAAGACATGTGACATATGGGATGTTTCCCTACTACAATGCACTTTGCAACTAACTCAATTTCTTCTAGGGTGGTAGAGAGAATGTATTCCCAGTTGAATATGTGTCTCGTTGTTGTGAAGGAGTCTATCATAGGGACATGATACCTTGAAACTCTTGGCATCAACTTCTCCATAGAGTTTGTACAACATAGTTGGTACATATTGGTATGGGGTCCTCAAGATCTTGCTGGCATCGACATCAGATTGTCTAGTATTGAAGTGTTTATTTGGGACCCACAATTTCTTCGTAACCTTTTTGACATCCAAGGGGAATTAGGTTATCCAATATTGTGTGAGTTCATTTTCTTCATTGGGAAGTTTGTATCATGCTCGGAGAACTGAAGGACTAAAGGAAGAGATAAATTTATCCAAGGAATCATTTATAAGTCTATTATCAACATTAGTATGCCAGATATTCTAGGATATGGCTTCATCATATAGGAATATAGTTGCATGAGCTGCTATTTTTTTAAGCTTGCAATGCTTGATGATATGGTAGGTGACCAAGTCCTATTCACCCTCTAGTAACTCAAGGTAGGACTCATTTTGAAACATTTGATATATTTCCCCTCACTAGTAAGATATATATTTATCAATATTGCAAAGGGTATCATCATGGATGGAAATCGGGGAGCTAGTTCTTGCTTCTTATTCTTCCTTGTCTAAGGTGATTTCAATAACATGGTCCTTTCCACTTCTCTTGTAAGTGGCCATGATTATTCTTGTAATCCACTTGTATCAACAACATAATGCATTAGCATAGTTAGTATCCTCATGAAATGCAAATGTCAATGTGGAGGAGTGATATTCTAGGAGAGGATCTTATCCGTTGATCTTGGGTGATTCAAGCATGGTGGTAATCAAGGAGAATTTTAAGTAAATGTAGAATATTCCATGGCTTGGAAGAGGGAGTCCAAGACAAAACTAAGGTTGTGATGGGGGTTGGTTTTCCCAAAAAGTTATCTTTGAGCTCTCGATATCTATGGTTTCGGCCACAACCAGTCTCACTAAATAAGTATGTGGGGGCATAAAGGAGTACTGAATATCTCTAGCCACAAGCTTTCTTATGTATCCAGAATGGGAAAATTTGAAGTGATGAAAAAAAACATCGTTGACATTAAATGGGTTCGAGGGAAAATTTGTATCAGCCATGGTTTGCACCATGAGGTGGAAAATGGACGGAAAGGGATCCTTTTTTGGTAGTTGAGAAGTATTTAAAAAAACAGTGTGTTCATTCCCCATCCTCTTTATTTTTCTTTTGTTTTTCTCCTTAACAGAATGTGCTGAAATTGATGAATTGGGAGCTTACCTGTCAAACAATGAATGGTTGTTGATGAAGTAGTAAGTACAGTTGAGAACATGGAACCTAAGATTTGGTTTCACCCTGGTGTTGTAGTGGATGAACAAATGACAAGATGATGAGGCAAAGGAGAAACATGTTTTTATAAGGTTGAAATTGTACATTTTAACCTTGTACAATAAATTACTGCAAACATATTATTAATAAAAAACAGAAAAGATACAATGGCACACACACATTACACAAATATTTTTTGTAGATTTTAACCTTGTACAATTATTTACTGCAAACGGATTTTCAATAAAAGAACAGAAAAGATACAATGGAAAATACACACATTACACATATATTTTTCCCCTGGAAACCCAAACCAGGAAAACCAGCATATTCTATATCCATACACATCATACATTGTTTACAATACAATATACATATAGGATCCAACGGCATCCAAAACCCTAATCCAATTACTTGGATTAGCCAACAACCCTAATTCCTTAACCGAAAATAGAAAACCATTGGCGAAAAACCATGTGCCGAAAAACCGCCCAACAATGGACATGAAAATCGAGGTGACACAAAAAATGAGTTAAAAAAGGAAGCACATTTCCCAAGGAAAAAAAATTAACACATACCATGTTTCATTTTCTCGGGAAAAAAGGAAAAAACATTAACACATACCATGTTTCACGTTCTCAAGAAAAAAAAATTAACACATACTATGGAAACCCAAACCGGGAAAACCAACAACCTATTTAGAGTCGCACCTCTAATTTTCTATTCATCGTCTTCTTTATTTTTTACAATACAATATACATAGAGGATCTTGTGGCATCCAAACCCCTAAACCATTGACCCGGATTAGTCAACAACCCAATTACTTAACCAGAATTAGAAAACCATCGGTAAAAAAAAATGTGTCAAAAAACCGTCAAAACAATGGGCGAATATCCAAAATAAATTGGTAAATAAGCCCCCTAAAAAAACTTCTCAAAGGCTCCACTCCTAAGGCCCCCATTAAGGGGACCTATGGTCATGAAAACAATATAACACATATCCAACATAAATGATTGTTAGCATGCACTTTTCAAAAAAATTCAAAGGTCAAATTAGTGTCACATCAAAATCTCACAATGGAAATAAATTATTTGTGAAATGTGATACAAGACTTTATCGCATTGAAGTGTTTTTAGGGAGTGATGTATCACACAAAGAAAAAATATTATTATGCAGTGTGTCACTCTCATAAAAAATTATTTGAAGTGACAAGTCGTGGATAAAAAGTGATTTTGTGAGCGTTGTATAGTTGAGAGAAAAAATCATTCGAGCATTATGTCGCTAAAAAAAAGATTATGGGGACGATGTGTTGCTAAATAAAAATTATTTGAGTGGTGTGTCCTTGAGAGAAAGAACTTTGGCAATGATACATCAGCCTTAAGAAAGATTTTCAAGAGCGATGTGTCACTGGAAAGAAAAATTAATGTGGTGATGTGTCACTTAGAATAAATATTTTTGGGAGTGATATGCAATGCAAAATAAAAATTGTGGGATCAATGAATTGCTTGGAGAAAAAATGATTTGGGTGATAAGAAAAAGTTTAGCGAGTGTCCTTTGTCGCGAGGATTTTTTTTTTTTAAAGAGAAATGTAGTTTATCACTAGGGAATATTTTTGAACAAGAGAAATGTGACATATTGCAAGGAAAAAAATTCTCTGTGAAACAACATGTGTCAGAGAAGATAATTTTCTTGGGTGAAATGCATTTGAGTCCAACTTGTGAATTGGTAAAGAAAGGTTTTCACAAATGATTTCAAAAGAACTTGTAAGGAAAAAAGGAGTTGGCCAAATGAGTTAAATATGGACATGGAAGCTTCAAGATCATCCAAGATTGAAAAGAGAGAAAACAATTAGAACGAACTGAGGGGACCCATAATATTTTATCCTTTAGAGGAATGAAATTCAAAAATAGTAAGGAGGTGTTGGAGCTAGCACAAAAATTGGCGAAACATTGAGCGAAGCCATGAATATATATACTTAGAATTTCAAGACAATTATCGATGCTTGGAAACAAAAAATATTACCTCAATGAATTACCAAAATATAGCATTAGCAGATCCCATTATGCCTTAAACTTAAGATAAGGTGAATGAGAGTTAATATCCTTCCTTGAGAAGATCATTGGTTATATTTCCAAGGCAACATATGAAGTTCATTTTTATGACTTAGTCCTTTATTAGAGGCGAGAGCAATATCGCAAGGTACTTACACACCATGAATGTTGAAAATTTTAGGCCAATCATTTCATTTCTCTGGTGTTGCTCTGTTGCCAATGAGAATCCATAGCCTTGACGGATTCAACCCAATATCATAGTCCTTTCTCTATTGCCAGCGAGTGTCCATATCCCTGACAAATATCCCTGCATGTACCACATGATATGAAATGCCTTTTCCAATCATTTACCTTTAAACTCATCATCTTTTGATTTTATCTCACAGAGTGGTGGATGGTGGATTTCAAGTTTCCTTTAAAGGCATGTGGGATGATACTTGTTTGTAAGAATTGCTTAGATATGCCTATTTAAAGATAAGCTACTTCCCTATGTAGAATACCTTGGATACTCCATAAGCTTCCTGGGTCAAACACCAACCTTTAATTAAGTGTGGATAAGTGGGGCATTGAAGGTAACCAATTATCTATCCATAACCAATTCTGAGATGCTTATGCTTGTTTTCTACGCAAGCAGTGTTCCTATATAGAATCTAAATCTTGGATACTAGATGAGATAACCAATAACACAAAAACATCAGCATTTTGTCCCTTGGGCTAGGAGTAGGTATCCATGATTATGAACACTATGTGCCATATCATTTAAAGAAGTAGGATGTTAGCAACAACTGTCTACTTCTAGAAGGAATTATTCAGTGCAATCTAGAGGATATTATTTTTAAGGAGAAAATTCAAATTGGGAAAAGAAAAAGAAGGATTCAAATCAAAGAAACAAAAAGAACACATGAATGAAATAAAACATAAATGATAGAGGAATAAAAACAAGCAAAAACTAAAAAGGAGGAAATGAAAGAGAACAAGCCATATTGTTTATGTACAAGCTAGTTGTCTAGGGGACAACTAACTAAAATATCTTTTCAATACTTGGTCATTGACAAGAAGGAGGTCTAATTACCCTTCAAGATTTTGCAATATATATGTGCCTAGGCCAAGATTTTCCATCACCAAGTAAGGACCCACCCACAATTGTTGAAATTTGGAATGTTTACCTTTGTCTTCATGTGGCTTATCCCATTCTAAAATTATAACTCCCACTTGAAAGTCCTTGTCTTCAACAGACTTTTATCGAACCATATTTTGATAGTTTGTTGGTGAACATCAAATATATTATTTTATTCTCTAGCTCTTCTTCTAATTTAAGAAGAGTATCAACTCTCCTTTGAATGATTGGAAAATTATGTGCTTGCAATGTATGAGATGATTAAAGGGAAGGAAATAATATATTTGGGGGAAGGATTTATTATTTTCCATAAACAAAGGAAATAAAGGTGTTACTCCTCAATTTTTTCTTGTGAAAAAAAGAAGGCCAAGGCATCCTATGGAGAAAAATATTATCCCCTCTTTAGGCCTCAAGTTGGCTCTTAGGCCAGAAGAGGTTACCCTCTTATATATTCAACTATTGACTATTTATGTGTCACTTTAGTAATAGAAATCTCAAGCAAACTTCAATGATAGATTTTATTGATTTGATCCTATCTATAGCAAATAATAATGCCCTGTGTTGCATTTGGCAGCTTTGCAAGACTTCGAGAGCACTCATGGCACAGGGTTTCTGGGAAAAATCCTCCACAATATTATAATTGTGGGTGGCCCATGCATTAGGATCGTGTGATGTTCGTTGAAGAACACCTTGTGGTGGGAGAAGCATTGCATCAAGTGGTGGATTCTCTATCTAGAGAGGGTCACCAGGATAGGAAGAAGATGTCGGATACTGGGTTGTAGGACTAGTCTCAAGAGTATCGTAAGTACGAGCTCAAGTTTTCACCCATTGAGTTTGTCTATCTGACACAAAACACCTCAAATATGCTTCCAAGCACTTGTTGACAGCTTCAGTTTGACCATCAAGCTGAGGATGATAGGCTATGATGAGATGCAATTAGGTTCCCTTGAGCTTGAACAATTCTTGCCAAAATTTGTTGATGAAAGTTGGATAATGGTCAAAGACAATAGAGTGGAACATTCCATGAAGTTTGAAGATATTATCCATGAAAATTTGATCCATTGTGGATGTTGTGAACGAGTGTTGGAGGGCACAGAAATGAGCATATTTGGAAAGGAGATCGACAACAACCATGATGATTGATTTATTTCCAAATTTGGGTAATCCAACATTGAAGTCCATAGAAATATCCATCCATACAACAGGTGGAATAGGGAGAGGTTGGAGTGTGCCTAGAATTTTGACTATGTCGCACTTATTTTGTTGACAAGTATCACATTTGGCCACAAAAGTGTGGATGTCTTATTTTATGCCTTCCCAGAATAAAGAATGTTTGATCATTTCATATGTTTTGCAAAAACCTGAATGCCTAATTGTTGGTGAAGCATGAAGTTCAGAGAGCATAGTGGATTTAAAGTGAGACTATTTTATTAAATAAAGGTGACCTTTATAGCTAAGCTCTTCATTGTGCCAAGAGTATCCCTAAGATGCATGAGGATTTTTTTGCAATTGATGGATCAAGTGCAAAAGTTTGGGATCTTAGAACCATTATTGGTGAATTGTTTTTAACCAATCGACTACAATGAAGGAGAGGGGAAAGAGGGACCTATACTCTTCATATTTTCTTGAAATAGCATCACCAACCACATTTTATTTTCCCTTCTTGTAAATGATCTGATAATCATAGTTCACATCTTGGTCAACCATTTATGTTGCTCAGGGGATGAAATTCTTTGTTCTAAAAAATAGTTGAGGATACAATGATCAATTTTAATTTGTAAGTATTTCCCCAACAAGTAAGGATGTTAGAGATCCATAGCATGCAAAATAGAAAACATTTCCTTTTCATAGGTGGATCTCCCCAAGTGTCTCTCCAAGAGTTGTTTTCTAGTGAAATCCAAGGATCTTCCACATTGCATGTGAATGACCCCAATTCCTTTCCCATAAGCATCGCATTCCAGAACAAAAGTCTTTGTGAAGTCAAGTAGTTCCAAAATAAGAGTTGTACACATAACCTCCTTCAAGGCATGGAAGGATTGATCGGAAAATGGAGTCCAACTGAAAGCATTCTTTTTAAGGAGAGTCGTGACGGGGGCTGCAAATTTGCCATAGTTTTGAACAAACTTCAGATAATAACAAATTAAACTCAGGAAACCTCTCAAAATTTGAAGAGTTTTACGATGAGGTCAATCCTTTGTAACTTCTATTTTTTTGGATCCACATGGATGCCATCCTTGCCAACAATTATCCCAGGTACTCGACTTTCGGAGCTCTAAAAGCACATTTAAACTATTTTAGAAAGAGTTTTTGCTAAGAAAATAAATGTAAGACTTGATTCACATGGGCCAAATGGGCTTTCCAAGTTTTACTATAAATCAATACATCATCGAAGAAGACCAGTACAAACTATCAGAGGAAAGGGAAAAAGACATAATTCACGAGGTTTTGGAAAGTAGAGAGTGTGTTACACAAGATGAAGGGCATGACGAAGAACTCATAATGGCCATCATGAGTTTGACAACAATTTTGTTGAGGGATCAAAAATAAAAGAACATATGCCACCTTCCTTCTTGAGTACCATGACAACGAGATAAGAGTAAGAGATAGTACTAGGAAAAATAACACTCACCACTAGCAATTCTGAAACAATTTCCTCAATTTGATTTTTTTGGGAAAAGGGGTGATGATAAAGGAGAACATTAGGAGGAAAACTACTAGGGATAAGTGGGATGGAATGATCATGGGTGCCGTGGGAAGGAGGAATCCCTTGAAGATTATCAAAAATAGATTAGTGTTTGGAGAGGAGAAACTGGATTTCAGAATGAACAGTGGTTGAGGGGGTCTCAATTGCTTCAATGGAATGGAATTGGGCATAATGCTAGAATGACCTTTTTTAGGAGTTTATCCATTCCTTGTGAACTGATAATATTATGGGAACCTGCGGTGATTCCTTGGAAGTGGTACTGCATGCCATCTTGTTGGAAACACATGGTTAGTTCCTTGAATATCATGGTGATGGGGCCTAGTGTGCATAACCATTTAGCACCAAGAACAATGTCGCAACCACCCATGTCAATGGTAAACATTTGGGATTTTAGGTGATAATGACCAATTTGTTGGTGCACATTTTCACAATGACCCCCACATTCCATGGCACCTCCATTAGCAATTATGATTTGAAAATTATTGACAGCGTGGATATAGCATAGGGTATCTTGAACAATGCGGCAATGAATAAAATTATGGGTGCTTCCATTGTCGACCAAGATAATGACTTTCTAATTCTTGATGTACCCAATTAACTTAAGAGTTTGGGGAGCAAAGATACCAGTGATAGAATTTAGAGAGATAAGTGATTCAACTTCTAGTGGTTCAGAGGGTGGGATAGGATCGTTGGCTTCAGGTAGTTCTTTGGAAGGGGAAACATCTCCATCCTCTTTAGAAATGACCTAAAAAATTGCCATAAAAAGGTTTTTCTCCTAACACTTGTGCCCAGGAAAATATTTGTCATCGCAGTTATAGAAAAGACCCTTTAAGTTAGCATTCAACCATTTTCGCTTGTGTCAATTTTCAGATCTTAAGAGAAGGGGAAGGAGGGGTAGGATTGGTGGGATGGGAGCAAGGAATAAAGGATGGATTTTTTATTTTGGAAGAGACAACCTGTTGTGCTTCCTTAGAATGGTGAGTAGAGGCAAGCTAGGTCAACGGGTGAGCCATTAAGACATGAGCTCGTATGTCATCCTTAAGGACACTAATAAATCATTCACTAAAAAAGGTGTTTGATGGGCCTTCAGTTTGAACATCCAATTTCTCAAAAGCAGTGATATTTTCTTCCAATGTACCAGACCATTTCATCTTGGTCAAATCACCCAAATAATGTGTGTTGGTGTCAAGGAATTTGTAAAGGTATGCAACAAACTCAGACCAAGAAATATAGCCTTTGTGTGAATTTTTACACCATTGCCAACATCCAAGATCCAAATTGAAGTTTGGTCAATTCATCAATAATGCCATGCAAGGAGAAATAATGTTCCATTTGAGTGACCCAACCTGTGGGGTCCGAGCCATCAAACTTATTCACCTCAAATTTGGGAAGACATAATTCATGATGAAGGGGGTTAGAATGAAAGGCCATGGAATGGGAGGAGTTAGTGCCCTCTTCGTGTGAAGGTTGTTCAAAGGAGGTAGGGCCTCCGAATTGACTCATCACGGTTGTCAAGTTTTTCACATATTCAAAGAGGGATGTCAAGTTTTCGACATCTTCGGAGAGGGTTTGAAATTTGTAATTGAGGGTAGAAATATTAGAAGTGAGTCCCTTAATTTCATTCTTGGTCAAGTTATAGGCCGTTTCCAAGGCAAGGATGCAGCTATCAAAGTTTTGGTTGCGGTTGTGGGCCATTTGGGCTATAAGTGGGCAAGATTGGGGTTGGTGGGTCTACATAGAAAGGGGTTATGAGTGAGGTGTACCATGATGATCAAGGAGAAGAGAGGAATCCAATGGAATAGGTTTGAAATAAGTGTGTCAGGGAGGGTGGGCGTGTCCATAGAGAAAAAAAGGCTTATAAGTGAGGAGTACCATTGCAATCGATGCGAAGAGAGGAATCCAGTGGGATAGGTCCCAAATAAGGGTGCTAGTGGGACCATTATACTCTTTTTTTTTACTCCTGCGGAGTTATACTCCTATATGAATAATACTGCAATGACCAAATGCCCGAATTTTTAATAGTTAAAATCATGTATTAATTTTTCATTCTTGGTGCCGAAAGCAAGGTTGCGCTACAAAATGTCCATTGTGTTTTTGTTATGTTCTGGTTCAGTAGCAAGGGTTAGAATTTTGAGGATTCCTATGAACAAGGGTTTGCTATGTGTTATAGCTATCTGATATATCGGTGGGATCCAACAGTAGTACTCGGCCCAATATCTCAGGACTCTAACTAAAGAGGCATGACCGTACCCTTAGTCGTACTACCCAATTACCTAGGTATGCGAGAATAGTCTTCCTAAGTGTTGTTCTCAGTGCCACTATAGCAATCAGGAGATCAAGTGGTTGATTTACAGCTGGTTTCAAGAGACCTATGGGACCCCCTATATACCCGAGGGTACATGGGGGTGAATGGTCAGGTACAGGTGTTGTCTAATGCAGTACTACTCGAAGGGGTACCAACAGGGTTATAGAGGTTTCCAACTAGGTGAAAAAAAAATTCGAGTAACCACGTGAAACCATCTGTATTTCTTGTGTGTATGCTTCCCCAATTGTAGTTTTACCAACCAAACAACAAATCAATGTGCTTTAAAGACGTCGATAGTAAACATCTCTAGCCTAAAAAAAAAAATCTAAAAAATTGAAAAGGAAAGTTCTCTAATACCACTTGTAAGGTACCAGATGTTAATATGCAGAGCATAAATAAGTTTGTTATAACAATTGTTAATAGAAAGAACAAACGTGAGAGCACAATGACACAATTGATTCCAGAAATGATATTTTTATTATTTCGATAGCCAAGTTTACTTGCCCCTTCGAGGGGGGAACCTCAAGCAAAGCAGAGATCAAGTGAAAAATAGCTCTCAAGACAAAACTTTTCTATGCTTTATACTCTCATTTATACTATTTCTATCTTCTAAAGAACATTGTAGAGGAAGATCTTACTAGAAGCAGAACCTTCTATTAAGTCTTCTTACATTAAACATGTTCACATTATTACATAGACCTTATTTACTAATATCGGAATTTATTACATATAAAAACATATTATGCTATCCACTTGAGAGATTAGGGGGGTTAGAACCCTAACAACAAACTAGAAACAACAACCCTATTCTAAATCTTCATACCAGAGCCTTTCCATTGGGCACTATTATCCCATATTGGAAAAATATAAAGTTGATAGAATGAAAGATGCAGAAGAAGTTTAAAGAAGGAAAATGTCTCAAGTGCCAATGAGAATAGCATGGAAATATTAAGCACTTAATGAATACATTGAAATATTAGACATGCTCATGAGGGAGGAAATCATAATAAATACATTGAAATATCAGACATGCTCATGAGGGAGGCAATCATAAACTTGTACCGATAAGACAAAAAATATATGGACAATATTCAAATGAATCCAACAAGACTATGCAAGAAGACATATTGGACAATCTTTCACATGAATTCCATAGTTCAACAATATCTATAAATCTTAGACAACTTTTTCTTCAAAGCAAGAAACTCTTTATAACTAAATAGAGAGTATTGCATATTATACCTATTTGCAAAGCATTTAAAGATAAATATTCCACTCTAAAACTTCAAAAAAAATCAATACAGGACATAGAAAAATAACAAGTAATATATCTAAATCACTACTTGATATTAACTTGAAACATAATCATAAAAAGAATGCTAACAATAAATCTTCAACATTCATCTACAAAACTGAACAAAGTTATCCACAAGTTCATAGAAAATCAGAAGAGAAGAATTTGATTTATTCAGAAAATATGCAAAACCTTGAGAGAGAAACAAGTTTTGCAAAATGAGGGGTGAATCCTCTGGTACACTCCCTGGTCTTCAATTTATATAATGACTCCTTGGGCACTAGAAAAAAAATCCCTCATGATGATTATTGTGATGTGCACACTTGAGTGCATTGGCTGGCAGCATCAAATAGTTGGGTCCAAGTCGATGCCTCTTTGTATGAGAATATCCTTGTTTGGAGTAGCTTATCTTCAATGTAATAGACACCAGGAACAACAAGAGCAGGACGAAATGCAAGCTACTCATTCTCAGCAAAGAAACTGCCAATATTCTTGTTCAAGACCATGCGTCCCACAGCTGTTTGACAACTTGAAAAGGGTTATGCAGCAAAGACTGAAGTGATTTCATAGAACCTCACAATGCCTGCATCTCTTGAATAGCACAACCATCTCTCACCACCTTTGTTGAAATTCTTTCAAACTCTATGTACAACAACTAGTTTTGAAGGTTATTTTTCAATGAGTGCAACTAGCATTTTCATCAACATACGCCTCTCAAAAATTTCTGTTAGGAACTTCAAATGACCTCAACAAAGGGGCAGCTACCATACAGAATCAGTTCATCAGTTGTATCATCTGGACGAAGACTGAAGAAAATTAGGGCATCTCCTTTGTTTCGTTTCACTGAATATCCACTCTTGGCACATTCTAACCAAGAGTCATCTTTAAGTTGAATGTCCTTTATCTCTGAGTTAGGAAAGACAGTCTCACCACCCTTCACAACATCAGATATTTACATCAACACTGCAGCAATTCTGACCCCCCATGGCTTGATTAATTTTATTATGGAAATAGTCAAAATGAGGCTCATATTTATGGCCATGTTCATAATGCAAAACATGCATAGCCACACCATTTTCAATTGGAAGAAAATTCCAAGATGATATCCCATTCTCAATGCTTGCAACAATTTTATCCTAATCTTTATTCAAGAACATTCATGAGCTTGTTCTGATCTCACTCATGACGCTTTTCCCTGATTCATTGTCTGCAACCATTGATTTCTATAATCTATCCCTTTCCTAGAAAATAAGATGGTCACACTCTGCATCCGTAAGAAAAATCTTGTACAAATAAGCCCTGGGATTCCAGGACAACTAACTCAAGGTGGGTCAAAGCCAAAAGTTAGACCAGTTTGTAACATGGAAAATTTCAATGCATCCTTTTTTCTACATGCACCAGGCGAATCTGGACTATCAACTATATAGATAGGATTCTTCTTGCATTCTCCAATAGAATCCCATTTAATGTGAGGTCCGATGTCTCATTTTTTCTTTATCAACAATTTTTTGAGTAAACTGAAAATGAAAAGAAGAACCATCAACACTGCAATATGCAACCAAGCCTGTCAATCTAGATACGTGGACACTCCAAATTGAAAATTATGATCAATAATAACTTTATAGCCCTTGAAACTGAGTTTCACAAAATGACTGTCACTGGAATGTCTAATGCAGCTTTCGACAAGCTAAGAAGTTGCAGTTCCATCATCCATTGACAAAATGATACATCTGAGCTCATGCATCCAATCAAGGCTCAAAATAATTCCCCTTGACAGATGAAGATACCATAAAGGTCGAAAAGGGTCCCAAAATTAGATATTTCCACCATGACCACTAGGAACAATTACATTTTTTCTTTCAAGATCACCATCACTTGGAGCCCATGTTACTGCTCTAATAGCAAGTGTATTTTCTATGAGGCAAATTAGAGGCCTTGCATCTTGAGAAGAAGAAGTTTTTTAGGGGAGAATTTCCAAAGAGAAACCATTCCATCATGACAGCCAATTATCAATAGATCACGAGGTGCTCAAGTAGACCACTCCAAAGTAAGAGGAATGATTTGGCGACCTCCACTTTGAAGTTTAGAGCATTTTAAAAACAGGTTCCAGTTTCACAAATCGAGGATCCAAGCCACCTCTAGCATAACTAGAAGTAAACAAGAAATTTACTTCACTTGGGATAGGAACCTCCCATACTTGCATTGACCCGTCTCATTTACTTCCTGGTATAATTCATCTTAAATAAGTCCCTTTCCATGTGAAAAAGGCACATGTGCTTTGTCAAATTCGTTGTCTGTCATTCCATTTCCAACCAGATAACCCTTAAGATTCAAGGTTGGTTTACCAGCTTCATTTCCATTTGCTATTTTATGCATTACCAGTGGAACAACCATTCCAGAATAAGAATCCCCTCCGACATAAATTGGATTAGATAGAAACTCGAGGAATGCTTCAAACCACTTTATGAGAAAAGCGTGTATATTTGAAACAGCCTTAAAATATCCAATCACATAATCTGTAGCTGTATTGGAGTAAGAAAAACCATTCCCAGCTAGAGAATTAAGAAAAATAATGTTGGAGGCGAAAATCTAGTATGCCCACTTGACCTTAATGAATGTTGAAAGAGGAAAAAGTGTTGGTGTCCTAGTTGAAAATGATTGCTCAACTTTGATGTCCTCAATCAACTTAACAACTTCACTGATATTAGGACGTTTCTCAAGTGACTGTGAAACACAACTCAAAGCGATATTCAACATGGAAACCATCTCCTCTTCAATGTTCTTGTACCTCATCAATTCAAGGTCAAACACTTCAGCAATCCATTCTTCCTGGACAATGGACTGAACCCATTTTGGAATATCAACACCTTCTTCTTGAGAATGATAGTGAATAGGGGATTTTCCAGTCAAGATCTCAAGCAGTAACACACCAAAGCTGTACACATTGGCCTTTTGAGAAAAAAAATTGGTTTCTACTTGCTCAGGTGCCCTGTACCCTACATATATAGATATGCATGGATATGGGCGGGATGTGTCATTAAAGAGTAGTTTAAATGTTTTACTTTTTGGTGGTTTTTTGGTAACTTTTTTTGTTTGATTTTGTCTGAAATCCATTAAAGAATGGTTTGATCTCAACATTTCAATGGTTAAGTTTGTATAATCAAAGTGATCCAGAGGTTTTACAGCACGCTAAATCTATTTATGCATTTAAAAACACAATTTAAACAACAAAATATTAGAAATTTTATCTAAATTTAAATCACCGGATTCCAACTAAAAACACCAAAACGTTTAACCAACGCCTTTCATTAAAACCATCCTAGCAGAACCAAAAGCCTTGAATGCTGACCTTAGTACAAGAGTGCGGGTTGGGGATGAGCGTGGACAATTTCCCAGTATTGTTATTGAGATAAAAACTCATTGGACCTGTTGGGCTTGAAACACCCACAGAGATCACACAGAGAAACAAATAAATATGCACAGATCTGAAACACACATAGACACCGTGTTTACGTGGTAAAACCCTCAGAGTGAGGGAAACATCCACGGGACAATGGCCGAATCATTATATTAATGAACAGGAGATTATAACCAGCCATCGGCAACCGGCAGCCCCGGAGAGGGCTCAAAGCCCTTGCTCATCTAAATGCATCTCATGCACACATATTTAAACAACCTCTCCTTCAGTTACATGAAACTGATTCAATTAATGCTGCCTCCTATAATAGCTGAATGGTTTCAACAATAAACCAAAAATAAATATTGTTGGAAACAACCGTGAACAAACTAGACTAATTAGTTGTCACTTTCCCAACAATCTCCGCCTTGACAACAATTTCCCTGATGTCATGCCTTGTCCATTCATCACCTTCTTGCAAGTTGAAGATAGGTGATACCAGTGCTTTCAAAAAACCGTAGCACCCATTTCACTGCTCCACTTGGATGTGACCACTGACAACTCCTTACAAGTGAAATATCTGATCTTCTCATCGCAAACTTATACATTCTTCTAGCATACTATACATGAGACATATCCTCTTTCTTCCTTATAACCAGGACAAACTTGAAGAAAGATTAC